>APFE030679023.1:40754-74960 GCA_000404065.3 Pinus taeda
ACCAAGAAAACCAAAGCCTCAAAAAGGCTTAAATTTGATGAGCCAGCTGAAGATATTATTTTTAAACCTAGAAGGCCTATGACAAGGAGATTCCAGCAAGTACAGGAAGCACTGCCAAGAACAGAGGAAACAGGGGAAGGGACACAACGCCAGCAAATGAAGAACACAGGCAAGACAATCATTACATCCAAAGAAGACCATATAGCAGACCTGAAGAGAAAATTGGAGTCAGCTAAGCATGAGATTGCCAAATTGAAGAAAGCTGCTAGAAGACATGCAATCATACAAGCAAACTATTATAGAATTAAAACCCTATGGGAAGAAAATGCAGCTGTAAAAGTGGTTGATTGCAATACACAATTTCACACCTGGACAGTGCCAGCAATCAAAGAAGCCAAATACATCAGGATGATCAATATGCAACTGAGAGCTGGGAATAAAGTTATGAAGAAACAGATAGAAGATCTGAAGGCACAGCTAAGCCAGCTTAAAGGACCTGCTAAATGAGTTTACATTTCAAGTAAGATTTTGTTTTGAAATTTTGATAAGTTTTCTTGATCTTACCTTTTTGAAGAAATCTAAATCCCTATTCAGCTTTTGGAAAGTCTAAAAGAAGTTTTTGGCAACCAAGCACTCGATTAATAAAGGTCTCGGGTTAAAAACAAGGTTTTTTAAACAACTCAGCAGTTTCGTAGCGCGCTACGAAACTGCTGAAGGTGATGATTTCAACATAAATCAAGCAGTTTTGAAGTTGAAGCGGGAAAATTTTGAAGGACAGAGGTATACAACGAGAACACCTGAAATTACAACAGCCAATCAGACTAGCACAAGTGGAAATAAATGGTTTGAATCAAAAAAGTGGCATTTTGTATATCATAAGAAAGTTAAAGCATGGATCAGACAGCTTGAATACGTTTTCCTTCTTGTTTTCAAAATAGTGGATGACACATCATCAAATCATGTTTCATAACAATGGACAGCACATCAAAACGTGGCCACCGTCATATTTTGAGGGATAACAATCAAAAACCGACTTATGAAGCATTGAAAACCATAAAGCCGAGAAGCAAGGATAGTCTCCTAATTTTTCTGAACAGTGAAGAAGATACAACATTCAAGAGTAGCGTGGAGCATTAAACACCCATCTCATCCAAACTGAAAGAAAACCAGATTTCAAAGAAAGGGATTATCTTAATCAAAGCCATTATGCATGTAATATGGAGTTAGAGTCATATTTGATTTATATCTCTAAAAAAACTCCAGTCAACACTTTGTTATATTTATTAAGTAGTTAGAGTTTAAGAGTTGTCAGTAATAGAAGTAGTTTTCGAATTCCCCTCATGCTTGAGGAGGAATCTCGATTAGTTAGAATAAGAGATCTATATATAGCTGAAATAGCAATGTAATCAGGGTTGGAAATTTTATGAAAACACTTGTATTTGGCTTATGTAAGACTCAGATTCAGTAATACATGTTTGGCTTTACTTCTCAGGATTCATGAGGGATTTTTTATGTTCAGAGTATATGATGTTGTCATTTTCCTAATTCTTGCAGTGTTATGGATGTATAATCACTCAGAATTCACTGAATGTGCTCTGACTTCCTGTATACATTTATAAACTGTGTGGTCCTATATGAGTTTATGTTCTAAATGTTTAAATGTTGAATGCCCTGACTTCCATGTAAGGTTGAGTTCATTGTTATATTGAGGTGTTGTTGACTCCATAAGCCCAATGGATAGTTGTTAAATGTGTTTCCACCATTCATATTTTTCAAAGTTGTTCTATAAGAGTTAGCCATCTTATCTTTAATCAAAACCATTAATCCATTTAGAGAGAGCCCTCTCAGGTTGAGGAGGCTAAGCCTCAGTCTAAAGATTGGTATGAAATAGTTACTTAGAGTCAACCTGACCAGCAGCCTATCATGATCTGATTTTGAGATAACATAAGTGTTGCAAGGTTCCTTTCCCTCAGCTGAAACTCTGTTTCTAGATCAAAAGCATCAGGATAGTGCAAAAGAGTGGATCCAACAGGAGGTCTTATATTAACCAGCATCGAATAATAAACTTGGTTAAATCTGGAAGAAAATTGTTTTACTGTCTCCTCTAGCAATCTTTTCAGCTGGTTATACTCTTCTATAATCAAGAAAGGGTTTTGTCTGAGCACCCACTTGTCGAGGAAAAATTTGACGAACTACTGTAAATCTAGGATGCTCGCATAAGGCAGGGTTTTGAACCAACTCTTGACTTTGCCTTGCAAAGAAAGAGCAAAAAGCCTAATACTGACATCTTCTTCATCAACTTCAAAAATATCAAGAAAAGACTCAAAATTCAATACATTTCTCTCAGCAGTGATGTTTTCGTGTTCACCATCAAATCTTGGTAGATATAGGTCATGATTTTTAGGGAAAGCATGGGATATAGGAGGTAAAATAAGAGGCTTGTATCGATCTAGAATTTTACAAGGTAGTTGGGTATGTACAGAAGGTGTAGAATCAGTCTTGGTCTCTTGAGGCTCATTAGTTTGAAGATGGTCATCACAAGATTTAGAAGATGGGTCTTGATCAAGATCAAAGGCATCCAAATCTTTGGTATTCACAATATTCAAAGAGAAGGAATCAAATGCAAGTCTTGGATCTTTTCTCAAATACAATATACTTTGCAAAGCCTTCTTGACATTCTCAGGAAAAAAGAAGAAATAATTTATAATGAAGAACAAAATGTCTTGGATGAAATTCCAACTTTAATACATGATCTTTCCATATTGTCCTTTCATGTTTCTACTGGTTAGGTTCATCCTCCAGTGGAGTCCTTGGATCTGATCTCAAAACTGATTTGGAATCTCCAGGTGAATGATTTCAGCCTTTCCGGTGTCTGATCATTGTCCACCATCAACAATCAGATCTGAACTTGATACATGTACTGGGGCAATTTGCAAGTCAGATGTTTAGTTCATAAACTAAACTAGAGATTGATTGAAGCAACATTCATCTACTTATGCACTCGCAAAGCAAGAGCAGTTCAAAGGCTACCTGGCTAACTTCAGGTTTTGTCTGTAGTTTATAAAGCAAAGAACATTAAAGAACAAACAAACTTGTCTTCCCTAGTGGAGTCGCCACTATGTTAGGTCCTAAATCTACCTCAGGCTTAGAAAGGCAGGTCTAGGGTAACATCAAACCACGCTTAATCTGGTAGCTAGCCCTACCAAGTTGGGAAAGTTCTCTCTCCTTTACAATCTCAGGAAAATATGATCAACAAAGCTTGAGACTACTAATTTAAAGATTATTTTTAGGCTAGGTATATGCTCAGAAGAGTTTGATTGAATTGAATTTTGGTTTTGCTGGCTCAGATGTGAAAGGCAGATTTGGGTCTGGGGAATGGACACAGTCTTGCAGAGATTTCTGTGGGGTGAGGTAGGCAAATGATTTAGTACTTTGAAATAAGTGATATGGAGAGTCTTAATATTGGTGAGGAGTTGAAGAAGGCATGAAAGTCTCAGGTATCCTCTTAAAACAGTTGAAAACATAAATAACTAAACAAACCCTAAGTAGAGCATTGTAACATCAATGAATTCTACCTTTATCCTTGATTCATTTAGTTAAGCTGAACAGAAAGAGATGATGGCATACATAAACACATGTAAACTTGCATTACAGAAGGAAAAACAATACCAAATCAAGTTGCCACAAGAATCCCACAAAATGCTACAAATCCTGGACTATTCCTTTGCCAAACTGCAGAGATGAATGTACAATAATGCTCAAAGCATTCACAAGATTCCAACCTTTACAAATGACTGAAAAAGTACTAGATATAGACAAAAAAAACTCATGCTAGGCTTTAGGGGTCGAATTCATGAGTTTATGAGTTGTTTCAACAAGATCTAAACTAAGAACTGAAAAGTAAGCAGTGGAATAGCTTGCCTCTAAAACCTAGGAAACTGATTCATTCAGTTTCAAACTACCTTTTCATGATGTATCTACCTCCATGAGTGAAATTTTAGCATATTTACATCCTAATTCCATCAAGTTACATCAAATTACATCACTATTTTGACTATGAGAGAGAGAAAAGTCAAACTGAGAAAAAACAAGGCGAAAAACAGAGTTTTTTGAGCAACAAATGTCAATTTTCCATCCTGTGCGCCGCTACTCTCTCTCTGTGCGCTACACCTTTTTGAAGCTAAATTTGGAGGCCTTCCCATGCACCAAATTTTCTCCCAGTGGACTTGTTGGAAAGGTCCGTCTGGCTACTTTCTAGACAAGGTGGAATTTCTGAGTTTGGAGTCCACTTTCCCCTCCAAATGTGAGTTCTCCCAACACTGCTCCCTATGTGGCCAAAAAGGGGCAGAAAAGGCATTTTTGAGGTGTTTTTGACCCTTATGGAAGCTCAAAACTTGATAAAATTTCTTGGAAATTTGTGGGCATTCATATTTTTTCTTGAAGAATCTAACAATGCTGAGTTTTCCTCCAAAGGAGATCCCTAGCAAAATCGCGCGCCAGGTGGCGCGGCGCATCAGGCAGAAAAACCTGTGTTTTGCTCCAAAAATTCAAAATTGACCAAAAGTATCCCAAATTTTTTGAAATTTGTGTTGTGTCCTGCATCAAGTGCTATGTTTGGATAAGGAAGCCTCAGCTAAAATCTTGAGCTTGTCTTGTTCTTTTCTCTTCCTCAAAGCTTTCCTCAACTTGGCCTTCAAAATCCTAATTCTTGATTTGCAAACTTTGTTTCTCGCCAAATAGTGATAGGCTATGTGCCTCAACATATTTTTCTCTTTGTTGGCCTTCTCTAGCATCTTTTCCAAGTGCATGTTAACCCTCTCAAGCTAAGATTCATGATCAACATCAATTTCTTGTTCAAGTGGTGTCAACTTGACTTTCCTCCTGTTGGCAGCTTGCCGGTTTTCTCTTATGTTTTGGAGCTCCATGATGATTTTCTAATCTTCTAACTATTTGTTCCTCTGCTCAATATAGTTGATTATCCACTTGGCTTTTTCCAGGTTTAGAGACAAGTCATGAATGTCAGCTTGCTGTTCCTAAATGATCTCCTTGAGCTTTGAGCTTTGGGAGCCCAAATCAGTGTCATCATCCTGAATGAGGATGAAATCTCTCTCTTGAACTTCTAAAGGCCCATCATCATGCAATGGCTGCTTACCCTTGTCCTGTACTTGCTTTTTTGTTGAAGGAAATGATACCATTTCCACCCCGGGTGGAGATAGTACTCGTTTTGCTGCTGCAAACAATCTCCTTGTGCCCTTTTGGTAAGTGACAAACACTGGCACACTGGTGGTTTGAGTCTCATGCATTTCTGGTTGATGTGAAGGCTCTCCTACCTCATGAAAAATTGGTGGGGGTACTTGAGAGCCTATGAAGAGCTCATGTGAAATGAAATCCTCCCATGAAACATTCAGTAAACTAAGCTGGTGCAAACCCACAATCTTGAAAAATGCAAAGTGATAGATGTTGTTATAATGTTGATGAGGAGGTTTCCTTTGCACCAATGTGATCATTTTCTCGATATTCCGACATATGAAATAGAGGAGGTTCATCATCCTCACCCTAGTGAAATGCATCAATAATCTGATGTGATAGGCATACAGGCAAGAAAATTTACCTTCACAGCTCAAATATTTAATTATGAGCTTCATCAATGGAACATATGTGTCCTGAGGATACCTGAAAGGGAAAACTCTACTAATTTTCCTCTAGAAAGTAGCCTTGATATAAGGCTCATAATGTTCCCTATCCACCAGATATCTCTTGTTCCCTTGCTCACCCACTTTCGAAATACCTATTGCTTCAACTATAGATTTCGGTGTTACAGTGAATGTCACACCTGCCAAATTGACCTGACCGTTGTGAAGATTGAGGACAAACAATCTAGCCAGCTCATGATGGTATTTGACTCTTTCCACCATATCACAAAATTGATAGCAAGGCTGATGTTTGAAGCATGCTACAACAATTGCGCAAGCCAACAACTCAGTAAGTGTAGTGGGCTCCTCCTAGATATGTTTTCCACCCTTGTGAGGTCTCCTTGGTGCATGAATTTCTTTGTAGGAGTCACTTACTATTTCCTCATTTCTATCATAAGATGAATTTGACTCCAAGTTTTCCATTGTTTGATGTTTCTTAGATGAGTATGAAGAGATTTTATAGTGTCAATAGGTATTTTCTACTAAACAACATGAATTGATGATAAGGACTGTGAAGGGACTGTGAATAGGGAGTTTGGGATGCTACTTGTAGGGTTATTGGAAATTGCAGGGTTTGGGGAATGACGTTTAGGGTTTTGGGCTAATAATTTAGGGTTTGGGGTTGTGGGATTAGGGATTAGGGTTATTAGTTATAGGGATAAGGGGAATAGGTAAGTGTGAGTGAAAAAGGGAAGGAGGAAAGGGGTGAATGAAATGGTAATGAGGGGAAGTGAAATGGCAGGGGTAAATAGGACAGCAAAAACTGTAATTTGTAAACCCTAGGTAGTTTTCTCAATACAACTATGCAAGGAACTACGGTTTAATTTTTTCCCTATTGAAACACTATAAACACTGATGGAAACTCATACATCGGCAATATGGCGGTGTCAACTTACTTGTGAAATGAATAATTTGTGATTTGGGAGCTTTGGAGGAAGATTTGGATGATTTTGGGCCTTGAAGACGAATGTGTTGCGCACACTCATAGGTGCATCGTGCCTCTCTAGTGCATCACGCCAGTTAGAAACCCAGTGCAAATTTTTCTCTATGTGCACTGCGTAGGCCAGGTGTGCCGCGCCTTGACCCAGGTGCGTTGCGCCTCTAAGTTTTCACTGTTTGGATGCAAAATCACCCGTTTGGCTTGAAAACATGATTTTCACTTGCTCTCTTCTCCTTTGGCATACAAATGAGCTTCCTTTGACATGAAAACACTTTATACACCAATGACTTTGATTTTTCACTTATGAAAACCCACTTTCTTAATGTTTGTATTTCACTTGTTTTTTAAAACTTTGTTTTGGGCAGGTTGTCTTACTTTTTGCCTTTGATGAACTAAATGCTTTAAAATTTTGTTTCTTTTGTAGGAACTGGAGTGCAGAGGCTTGGAAAGGTGACTAGGGCTACCTTTTGAAATTATTACATATAGAAAAAATGAAATTACATGAAATTTTGTACATAAAACATAAAAAAACTTTGTTTTTCCTCAAAACAGAGTTTTGAGGAAAAATCAATCACTGAGGATGTGATTATTAAGATTTTAGTTGTTGAGACTTTATTTGACCTCCTCATGCACCTTCTGACCATTATTGAGCTTTTACAAGACCTTGAGGACAAACCCTAGACCTAATGAAACCTAAAACCCTAAAAATGACTTTTGCATATGTAAAGGCAAAAATGACTATAAATGACTTGAAAATGGGCCAGCAGGTAAAGATCGTGAGGAAAATTTTTATAAAATTCCACTGCCATCAGATGATCCATGATCCTAATGGAATTCAGCTGATCAGATGAGACACCTAAAATGCAATGCAACAAGAGAATTTTGATCACTAATGGAGGGATGAAGATACCGATACTAACATTAGCCACCACATCTCTTCTCAGAGATAAGCTACGATCGCTCGAGTTAGTTTTATTTCCATTGTGTTTGTAATCGTATTTCATTATTTGATATTAATGAAATGAAGTGTTATTTATGTTGCATCAATGTATTTATGGTTATATTGGTAATTGTTTGCGTTCCTATTTAAGTTCAGATCAGAAAAAGAACAAAATATGTGTTAAACAAAGAAGTTTCTCTTGTTAAGCTAGTTTTGGATGATGATAGTTGGATGAACAAGGTTGTGGATATGGAAAGCAAATATTTGGTTCATAAGTTCCTAGGGTGAATAATGGACGTATATTCTCTAGAAAAGTGGATTTGGAGAGATGTGGGAGCCTATAGTAGCGTAGATGCCAAAGTTTTTTGGTTCGGTAGATGATTGGGTTAGCTTCATTTTTTATTCAAAATAAGATATGGGGAAGAATTTATGGAGATATCAGAAATGGAGCTCGAAAATTTCACTCCTAAAGAAGTGGTTCCCCTCCTTTGATTCTCATTTAAGAAAAATGGAAAGAATTCCTAACTAGTTAAAGATTTCATGATTGCTAGCTAAATTCTAGTCCTATGAGGTTTTCATGGAAAGAAGAAACATAATGGTGGGTTTCATTAAGATGAATATGATCTTCTGTACACTGTGATTTTCTCCACTAATCAATTTCTCTAAGGGATAGACTTGAGAGAATGTCTAACAAGGAAGTCGGTTCTTCAAAAGGGTAATTTTCTTACTCATAAATTATAGATTATTATGGAGTTATATTCACAGGCTTTTTCTACCATAGTAGTGGCCATCGAGTTCAAGAGTGTGATTTACCCTTCTATAAACATGCATGGGAGAACACTATTAAGATGGAGTTTGGAGACATGTGAGGTAATTCAAAGTAACATAGGGGTACTAAGGATGGTAAATTGTAATGGTTTAAGATTTGATAAAATTTATAGTTCTAGTTTGGTTTACGAATTTTTATAGTATGTTTGGAAATCAATAAATATTCCAACTCGATGAAAGGTTTTGGGAAATATGCAAGTGAATAAGTGGAATAACGTTTGGTTCTAATCACATTACTAGGGACTTCATGATCATCCACAATTTTAATTTAAACTATGGAAGGTATGACTATAAAAGACATTTCCCTTTTAGTTGGTTTGTCATCTATTCTCAAGGATAATGATTGTGAATCAATGTCTTCCAAGGGTTTTCTTATGAATTTATTTAGTAAGGATGGATAATTTAGGCTAGGTAAAGTGAACATGTGTTTTCCTCCTTCTTTAGACACGGGAATTATATTTTCTTTAAAAGTAATGGTGCTATTAGAAATAGATTATTGTAATTTTATTTTTAACCTAAAATAACTCATTTAATTTCTTTTCAAGAGATTGATGGTTATCTTTATGACTCGCTCATATTTTTTGTAATTGTGAAAATAAGCTACTTCATGTATCGAGTTTGTTGTGGTTGGGGTTTAGCTCAATCAAAGGGTAAACGGTTTAGTAGATAGTTAGAGTCATAAACCAAGTGAAGTAAGACCTTGTGGTTCAATTTGCTAAGAGACCATTCATTGAAAGGGTACTTAAAGCAACCAAAAACCCTATTGTTATTTCATCATGATTTTCCTATGTTTATATTATAGAGGGTTGTGTAATACCTCTTAAAAATATTCCTTAAATAGATTGGAAAAGTCTCATAGTCAAGATATTATATTGCTACAAGTGGAAATGAGTGAGTGGTGCAATATGTGCTAACATAGCGAAGTTAGTATGCAAATGGGAGTTATTCTATACTAACTATAGAGATACATTTAGGAGCTTGATCGTGCATTGGAAGGCTAGATATTCATCATGTTCTAAAACTTGTTTCTTTCACTCGGGTTTAGAAATGAAGCTTTACTCTTAAGATATTGGGAAGGAGATTTTGGTGCTTAACTTATGTGTCCCTATTTTGATAGACTACCTTATTGGGTAAATTCTATAAAATGCATATTTTTTATCATGAGATTATCATAGTGGATGGTGATCTAAAGGTTTCTTTTTGGAACTAAGATATTTGGGGTGAATCATATATAATAGATCCACCCATAGACTTATTTGCGAGAAGATTGGAGGATTTTGTTTAGCATGATGTAAATCTTATAAAATTGATTCTTACATGCAGGAACAAGAGAGTGGGGGTTGATAAAATATCTAAAAATCTATATAGCTTTATCTTATATAAGGTTTTAATGAATGATATTGTGAGAAATAGGTGGTGGGTGGGCATTAGTGAATATTTATATTATTTCCATTCTCTTAAGAGATGGTGGTAATGATAAAAGATTCTACCACTCCATTTAAACTCATGCTAATTCATTTATGTATGATTTTTCTATGATCTTGTTGTCGTTGCGATCAACACGCTCCAATTTTTTTCCCACACTTGAATTTTGGAGCCTACTGAGGATCTTATGATTTGTCACTCTATGTTTACTCCATGGTCATTTGATGTTTTGGAAAAGTGTTTAAGTTTTTTTCCTCATTTTAAACTATCAAGTCACTTGCACACACATGCTCAATCTCCAATGGGTTCATGAATGCACTTACTTTATGCAAGCTTAGTAAGTTATAGAACCATCCATCAAGATAGTTCATGTGTGATGTTCAACTCATGTCGATAGTCAGTGCACAATTTTATTGATAGTTCCCCTCATTTTGGTGCTTTTACTTTGATTTTGGTGAGTTTTATCAACTCTCATATTTTACGCATTTTCGCTTTCACAAGTGTTGATTTCACATTCACGGTTATCATTTTGAATATATTTTACCTTTAACAAGTGCCATTTTCATGTTATCTTTTCTATGGCATGTGTCACTTTCACAGTCGTTCGCATTTTGCAAGTGTCATATTATGTTATCCTCGTGTCGCAGGTGTCTCTTTTTTGTTTTCACTCCTACATGTGTCACACCTTCGAACATCACCAAAATTTAGTTGCGGTGCACTTTTCTACATTAGTCAATCCTAAGTATGATTGTAACATGTGGCAAACAAAATCCTACAACTTAGCACACCTTTTGGTCATAGTCGCCATAGTTGTCATAACTTGGTTTCTAAGTGTTGTAATGTGTCATTTCAACTATCGCACTTAGAAATAGGTGTCATTTAGTTTTTTTTTTAAGGTGTGACTATTGTTCATGAGTCCTCTTCATTCCATTTTCTCGTATTTATTCCATATATGTGTGTGACCTATGTTTGAGTCATGTTAGGATGCATTTCTTTCTTCTACTTTGCTAGTCCTACACTTAGTCATTGTGAGAGATCTTCTTTGTCCTTTAGCCTGATGCAAGTTATAAAGGAATTAATCCTCTTTCTAGTTGATAAGTGAAATTTATTCATGAGCCTCATTGACATATATTTCCTCCCATACTCGTGCACTAATAATTTTCTAAGGTCTCATCCCTCTCACATTGAAATAGTACTTCCTAAGGATAAGTCACCTAGCCATGTGTTGCCTCCCTCGGTGAAAAGCACATTCTAGATGAACAAGTATCCACTATTGGAAATAAGTGTGCTCTCCCAAAGCTTAGTGCACTATAAAATGATGAAGAAAACTTTGAGACAATGAAGTGCGCTTCGAAAAAACAAAGCACACTCCAAACTTTAAGTGAAATAACACACTTCAGAAGAACAAGCACCTCCTCTCCTCTAAAAAGTGCACTCTGGGAAAACAAGGACCTTATTGCGATAAAAAGCATAGTCTGGGAGACTGAGCACACTTCAAAATAATGAGTGCACTTTGAGACTATGAGCGCACTCCTTCAACTCGAAGAATTGTTCTCTCCTTGAGCACATGGCGCACTCACGAAGCCTGAAGCTTCATTCTTATCTTAGAGCACATGGCACACTAATGAAGCACAAGGCCTTAGATTGCATGGCACAATCATCAAGCATGAAGGTTCAACCTTTCATTTTAGTGCATGATAGAGTCGCGAATCCTAAAGCTTGAGCACACTCCTTTAGCATAAATAATTGTGCCCTCTTTGAGTGCATGAGCACACCATGAAGGCTTGAGTGTTTCTCCTTCATCTCTTTCACATGCTTCCTTTCCCTCCTTGTCTTCGTGAACACATGAGCACACCTTGAAAACCTGAAGGCTCGAAGCTTCACTCCTTCGTCTCTTTAGAGTGTGTCGTTGTGCCTGCTTAGTCTCTTTGAGTGCACGAGTGCTCCTTGAAGGCCTAAATCCTCACTCCTTCATCACTTTGGACTGCATCCTTGTGCCTTCTTAATCTCTTTAAGCACATGAGTGCACCTTGAAGTCCTAAAGGCTTGAAGCCTCACTCATTCATCTCTTTGAAGTTCACCCTTGAGTTCTCTCTCCCTTGTTTGGGTGCACACGTGCACGTTGAAAGCCTCTTGTGAGCATGGAAAATTTTAGGGGCTAATATTCGTAGGTGGGCTAATTTTCCATGATTTTTGCAAAAAGAAAAGCTCACCAATTTCCATTTTTTATAATCATGATTCACCCAAATTTTACAATATAAAATTATTTTACCTTAAAAACAGCCAACATAATTTAGAGAGCATATATAAAATCATTATAAATTTGAATAATTTCACAAATACATAAATAAACATTTTATAGCTTGCATATTAGGGACTAGTGAGATTCACCAATGTTTTTAAACTTCAAGATAATTTTCCATCCTTAAAATTTTCCCTGTTTGTGAGCCTTGATGAGTTTGATTGTACCCTCCCAATCAAGCTTCTTATTTTAATCCTCTCACATGTCTATCATAATTTGATCATTCCATAAGCTAAGTAGTGATAGAATATATGGTTTAGGATTGATTTTACCTTGCAATGAATGATCTGGATTCACAAGAGTACTATCTCTGCATGAAAATGGGATTCTCAAGAATATAGCAAGGAGAAATCATAAAGAAACACCTAAGGACAAGAAGAACAAAAAAGAAAAATCATGAATACATGAAAAATGTCAGGGACCAAGAAAGAAAGAAGACATTGCATGATAACTTAGAGGATTTTGATAGTGATCAAAGACCCTTTGGAGGGTGAAGATAATAAAAAAAGTAGATCTTCCATGAAGATCAAGCATAGATAAAATTTATCATCAATAATTGAAGATCAAGCAACAAGGAAGACAACTTGGCATCTCCACCTCATCGTGAAGTCCATGTCATCATTGTCAAGTTGTAGTTTGTACAAATGTCATCACAATTGTCAATATGTGTCGATGTGTCATGCCACATCATCATGTAGAATGTAATGATGTATTCTTAAGAAAGGACAAAATGTAATGTGTGGAAGTCCAAGAGTCATTGGTGGAACATGAAGAGTCACATAGTCATATATGGACAAAATGTCTTTAGGAGAAGTCAAAAAGTCATTATAATTTCAAGAGTTGTTTAGAAGAACAAAGGGCACATTATAAGTCAAAGAGTCATGAGGGAAATTCTAGAGTCATGGGCATATGTAAGGTCATTCCCCTTATTATAAAAGAAATCTAATAACTCAAACAAAAGGATTTTGGAGGATTAATCTTTTGAGAGATAGTCTTGGCTTCTCTACGTGGTATAGGAGAGAAGAGTGTGTTATGAAACCAGCTTCAAGAAAGATAGAAAAGATAGATCAACGCCTTAGAATTCAGCCTCTTTGAGGGGGGATCCCTCAAATGACAAAACCTCCTTTCTATATATAGGAGTCTAAGGAGTCACAATATAACCTATCCGACCTAACAATAATAATAAAAAGCCACAAAAATAATAATAGAGAGATTCTATGGGGCACAGTAATAACAATATGGGCACAATAGGGGCACAACAATATTAATAAGGGGTACAACTACAATAGTAATGGGGTAATCACTAGTATTATAGGGACCCAACAAGCCCCTCTCCTTCAAAAAGTGTTGTCCTCAATGCTTGAGTAGTTCTGGATGCTTCTGTATAAAATTCTCATCCTCCCATGTGGAATCTTCAGCAGATAAGTTCTTCCACTTGACAAGATACTCTGAAATTGATTGATTTCATAGCTATCGAGTTCTTGTTTCTGTCACTGCTTCTTGTTCCAATATAATTTTTCCTTCCTCGTCAAGTTCTGGCAATATTGTTTGAACTGGGAGCTTATCGCCTATAACCTTCTTTAAACATGAAACATGGAAAACTGGGTGCAATCGACAAGCTACAGGAAGCGCCAATTTGTATGCCATAGTACCAATATTTTGCAACACCTTGTACGGACCATAATACTTTGGCGATAATTTATTATCCTTCTTACTTGCTTGAGGGACATTTGCTTATATGGTTGTAGCCGTAGGAATACCCAATCACCTACATCAAAACTTCTTTCGCTGCGATGTTGATCTGCCTGTTGTTTCATTCTATTCTGTGCCAACACGAGGTTATCCTTTAAGAGTCGGAGGACTTGTTGTTGATGTTCAATGTGATGTTCCACTGCTTGAACCTTAGAATTTTCTCTTAAATATGATGTGATGGATGGTGGTTGATACCCATAAAGTGCCATAAATGGGGTCATTTTTGTTGCTGTATGGAAAGAAGTGTTATACCACCATTCAGCCAGAGGCAACCATTTGACCCATTGTGTCTGTTTATCAAATACAAAGCAACGAAGATATCCTTCCAAACATTTGTTTACTATCTCAATTTTCCCATCAGATTGAGGATGATAAGATGAGTTATGAGCTAACTGGGTACCAAGACAAGAAAATAATTCTGTCCAAAAATTTCCAGTGAAAATGGGATCTCTGTCACTTACAATAATCTTTGGGTTTCCATGTAGCTTTTGAATTGTTTCCATAAATGCAGTAGAAACTGTACTGGCTTTAAATGGATGTGATAATGCACAAAAGTGTGCATACTTGGTAAGTCTGTCAACTACCACCATGATGACACTCTTTCCCTCAGACTTGGGTAAACCTGTGATAAAATCCATTGAAACCTCCTCCCAACGTTGGCTTGGAATGGATAAAGGTTGTAATAGACCCGGTGTCTTAATTGTTTCAACTTTATTTTGTTGGCAAACCAAACATTCCGCCACAAACTTTTGAATATCTGATTTAAGGCCATCCCAAACAAATTCCTTCTTAACCCTATGGTAAGTTTTTAAAAATCCTGAGTGCCCTCCTAAGGGAGAAGTGTGCAATTCCATAAGAATCTTTTGTTTTAGCTGGGAATTCTTACAGAGGTATAAGCGATCTTTGTACCATAACGAATCATTTTCCCAACTAAATGTATCTGATGTACTAGAATCTTGTTGTAACTTTCGAATAAGTGCCACACTTCTTCGTCATTCTTCCATTCCTCCCTTGCTTCATTTATCCAATCTGGTTGGATAATAGAAATGGCACACAACAATGCTTCCACATCCTCATCCTTTCTGAGAGTGCATCTACCACCACATTTTGCGTTCCCTTTTTTGTAGATTATTTCAAAGTCATAACCCAATATTTGTTGACCCACTTTGTGTTCTTCAGGGATTATCTTTGTTCTAAAAGAGATATTTAAGGCTATCATGATCTATTTTTACCTTGAAGTGTCTTCCCATTAGAGGGTTTGCCATTTCTTAAGTGCATGTAGTATTGCCAACATTTCCTTCTCATAAATAGCTTTGTGTAAAAACTTTCCCTTGATTGGGCGACTTTCAAAAGCAATGGGTCTTTCATCTTGCATTAAAACAACACCAATTCCATTTCCTGAAGCATCACATTCCACAATAAAGGTTTTTGTGAAGTCCGGTGTAGCTAAGACAGGTGCTTGGCACATTGCCTCTTTAAGATGTTCGAAGGCCTTTGTTGCTTCTGGAGTCCATGAAAATGCATCTTTCTTCAATAGTGTTGTTAGAGGTGCTGCTATTCTCCCATAATTCTTAAAAAACTTGCGATAATACCCTGTCAACCCGAGAATCCTCGCAGATGCTTTATGGATGTGGGGATTCTCCATTCCTTAATGGATTTAATTTTGCTAGGGTCTACCTTAACTCCTTCATGAGATACAATATGACCCAGATATTCCACCTCTTGTACTCCAAAAAACATTTCGATCTTTTTGCATATAATTGTTTCTCCTCCAATAGTTTGTAGCACCCTGTCAACATGTTCAACATGATCCTTCCAAGACTTGCTGTAGATTAGTATATCATCAAAAAATACTAACACAAATTTTCTAAGGAATGGTTTGAAAATTGAATTCATGAAACCTTGAAATGTTGAAGGTGCATTGGTAAGGCCAAAAGGCATGACCAAAAATTCATAATGACCCTCATGAGTTCTAAATGCTGTTTTTGGGATGTCTTCAGTCTTCATTCTGATTTGATGATATCCTGAACGAAGATCCAACTTGGTGAAGTAAATTGATCCATGCAATTCATCCAGTAATTCATCAATGACAGGAATGGGAAACTTATCTTTAATAGTGAGCTTGTTGAGCTCCCTATAATCCGGACACATGCGCAATGATCCATCCTTCTTGTGCACCAATACTACTGGAGTAGAGAAAGAACTTTTACCTTTCTTGCAAGAAGTGACTTAATGTTCCACTATTGGAAAGTGACTTAATGTTCCACTATCGGAACTAGTGTCTCACTATTGTAACTATGTACTTGGATCATTCACCTTATAATTGAAGCTCGATGAACCAACACATTTTCATGCATGTCTTATGAATGTCTTAGGACTATTCTTTATATGTTTATATATATCTTTATTTCATATGCACTAACAAAATTGAACTATTTTGGTGGTTTTGGAACTTATCTCGTTGAAGATGTGTTGTATGTGGTTTAATGATTGTTGTGTCTACGTGAACTATTTCTCTAGATAACTAAAAAATATCTCTTTTCTCATGTGTATCTCTTAGGTTAGTACTATTTATTCCTTCTAGAGGCTCACTTTTGTCTCTCCCCCTTGTGAAAGTCTCCATTTACGCATTACAATCAGTGTTTCACAATGTCAACTTAATTGCTTATTCAAGGTTTATTTTTATAATCTCTTATGTTATTTGTTGAAACCAAGGCGAACCTTTGTGTTATGGTGCCCAGTCCAATACTCCAGATGGGGCTCCTAGTATAAGCAATGTGAGGTCTAATTGGGACTTCACATTGTGGAGACCCCCTGTATGTTGGTAGTATCCAACAACGTCAACATTTTGGCACTAGAAGGAGAGCTAGATGAAAAGTTGTACCCATTGAGTCTATTTTGAATGTATTGAGTTAAATGGATCTTTCCAAAATCATAATCATGTTTTTCTAAGGAGATTTATTTTACCATCCCTGTGGAAATCATTCACAACTTGTCCCAATTTAAGATTGATGGCAAGAGCGAACTAACTGTCCTCAAACACTTCTTTCAAATCATACATTTTTGTCTCTTTAATGTAATGCATTGTATATATGTCATGGCTAGGTTTTTCATCCTCACATTTGAAGGTAGAGTCAAGAAATGGTGTCATACATTACCTACTACTTCTATCCATTCACTCGAGCAAGTTGTTAAGGAGCTTTGTGAAGCCTTTGGTAGATATTATTATCAAGATATATGTGATAGAGTTAATTTTCTTAGAATGGAACTTGGTGAATCTGCAGAGGGTTTTATTAATCGGTTTCTTCACCTTTTCTATGAATTTCCCAAAGGAAAGGTTGATTTAGATTTCATTGTGGAAAATTTTCAAAATTTGATTCTACTCTCTTGTAGATTTTTGAATCTAAACCTCCAGATGATTCTCTCTCCCCAACTTTGGCCAACCATGAGACACCTCAATATTACGAGGAACCTATTATTCCTTTTCTTCCTTGGCCTCCTCCTATTCTATTACCAATTTGGGTGGCCCCTGGTGATGATGTTAAAGTTGGGAGATCTGAAAATAAAATTGTTGATATTTCCATTCAACCACCATCCAATTCTTATGATCCACATCCTACTGAGGAAAACTTCGAATGGTTCAATAATTACATGGAACCTAAAGTAAAATTTGATCCTCAAGTTTTCAATGTCATATTAATTCACATAAGTTCAAGCTTGAAGCTGACACAAATGAAAATTTGATTGTCTCTAGGGATACTTTAAAACCTCTACCACCTATGTTTCACAATTCATTGTTTCATGATCCACTGGTTTCACCTACTTCAACTCATGATGATGTTCAACTTGTTGATTCCAGTGGTAATCAAGAATGAGGTAGTTGTATTTAACATATAGAGGAGAAAAGTGTTGAAGGTATGTCTGATCTTTCATCCCTCTTTCATGATGATAATATTACCTTTCTAGTTCATCTTCGATCTTCTAATATTGATAACTTTTCAAGTGACTCTGAGCGTCACATCCAAGTTAAGGCTTTGGATAACCAACACTATGATATCCCTATTTCCATTAACACACATGGTGGTGAATATCCAAGTATGTCAGATACTATATTCTCTTCTTATGAGGGCTTAGGTTTGCGAGGTATCGATTCAGAATCTGTTTGTCATAGTTTATAGTCTCCATTTGTGAATTGGGATGATCCTAAATTTTATTTAATCTATACATCTTTGGATGACAAATCTGAAATGGTAAGTTGTCAGGATCTTGAATCTTTAGAAGATCTTGGTTGATCTAACTATCATGTTGGAATGCCTATCTTTGACCATTATAATAATGACAATGAAGATGAACCATTATTATTTCAATATTAATCTGATTTATGTACAAATGTTTCTCCTCCTCCTAAGTCCTTCAATCTTTCTTCACCTTTAGAACACTATTGATTGTACCCAAATTTGTTTGATAATTTTTTCACATCAATATCCCCCTTAAATCCTTTTGATCATTATCCGGCTGGTCATGGTTGCAATCAAGTACAAGATGGTGTGATTCTACAGTCATAGGATAAAAAGTTTGAATCTATTATTCATTATCTATTCAACTATAAATATTTCATAAGCTATGAGAAATATGTTCCACATCTTAATGATCAAGGGATTTTTCAAATTGATGTGTCTCAATTTTCTATCCATCAAGATCCTAATGTGTTCAATCTTAAATCTAATCAACCCAATGGCATTGACAATGTTTTCATTGATACATCTATTGATAATGATGCATGTGTACTTGTTGATGTTTCTAAGCCACCCAAATTTGATGATCCACCATCAAAAATTTTTGAGAACTGTCGAGAAGTTGAGGCACTTCATGTCCTACAGATGGTTATGTGAGGTGCTCACAATCCTATTGAGATATCTGAATCAATTTGGATCCAAATTTTCACGCACAATTCTTTACTTAATATCCATCCACTGTTTATGAGTTCATTCTTAAAGTACCCTTGGTATTTCCAAGTTGATCTTCATGATCTACAAAATATATATTTCTTTATCGAATGAAAGGTTCTTGTTTGGTTAGTTCCTTTTCATGTGAATCCCTTTGATTAGACCGAGGGTTGGAAATCCCATATTTTGTGGATATTTAAAACCTGATAACCTGTCATTTTGATGATCAAGATAAAGGAAATTTTGGGTTGAAGGATTTTTCTTTGTTAAACTCTTTCGAATATGATAATCTTATTATCTATTTTGTGCATATCATAAAACTAATCATCTTTATGGAACATTTTCTCTTGTGGAATAATTGTAATTGCTACAATCATTCAGCCAACAAAACTGAGTTTGATTTGACATATGTTTCTAATGTTTTTTCAACCCAGTATCTT
The DNA here is from genome assembly GCA_000404065.3 of Pinus taeda. Lineage (NCBI taxonomy): Eukaryota > Viridiplantae > Streptophyta > Pinopsida > Pinales > Pinaceae > Pinus > Pinus taeda. Next base: position 60,021 of record APFE030679023.1, read on the forward strand.
GATTGGTTTCCTAGATTCACAATGTCAACAATTGTCTTGAATTCCCTATGCTTTCTTATTTTCGACTTTGCATGCAACTAGATACGGCTGGAACCAATAGAGAATCAAGAACCTTGTATGTTAATCGAACAATATGATCATAATACTAGAGATTCTGGTTGTGATTTGAGTATTTTAATTGAGAATCTATCTTCTCATCAGTCTTAGTGTCTTCAAAATGGTTGTTATGAATATCATGATCCAAATGCTAAATGGTTAAAGGAATATTACTTGGAAAGATCAGTTGAAAATAACAAGTTATAATCTTTTCTGATGCTTGCAAGAAATGAGAGTGCAAATGAATGTGTATTCACAAGCAACCTATGAGGCTTTTATAATCGACATTTAGAACATCAAGGTAAAGCTCTAAACTAGCTCAAACCATTTGGTATGGCACATCCTTTTGGTAATAAGTCAAACCTTCAGTTAGTTATGTAGGTTTTCAAAGTTCTTATCATTTCCATGGCACATTGTTTTATATTGCTTTTAATTGCTCGTATCTATGTGGTTATAGGTTTAGAACGACAATGACTACATTATAAATATAGTCACACTTAGCCTTGATCTTCTAGCTTATTAGGTTAGGAGTAGGATTAGTTGCATTTAGTTTCTGTTACGTTGCATCCAGCCTCTATCCTTCTCTCTATCGAGTTTCGACATTTGCTTGTTTTCTTATTGTATATTCTACATGTTGTCTTATGTTTCACCTCCATTTGATTGGTTATTTCAACTTTGTTTCATTGTTTGGCCATGTATTTTAATTTTGTTTTGATTAATAAGAATTTTCATGAAAGATGCTCCTATTTGGCTCAAAACATAACGTGGAAAAAACTTGAAAAGGGAAATTGTGATGAAAAACAATGCTTGGCTAATCTATGACCTCTTCTCTATGTTGGGTTTACATATATTTAAATTCAATGATATTTGAATGGAAAATACAATCCATGTGAACGGAAATCCTTTGGTTGAACTATAAAGCCCATATCTATTCTAGGATACTCATTCCTCAACTCATTATTGTAAGTAAGTAGTGTTTTTCTTACCAATCCAACCAAGTAGTGAAAGGATAAGGAGAAAATATAAAGTGATCAAACCAATATTAAATACTTATCTAAAGGGACAACCTCCTCTTCTCTCAAAAAGTTTGGATCCCTCTTCTACCCATATAAAATAATAATTGTTGAAGAACAACGCTATTAAATAAATAAATAAAGGGTGAAAGAAGAGAAAGGCTTCTTGCGTAGGGAGGTGAAGCAAGTGACTTCGACAGGGTACTATCGATGCTCACTGGCAGCAAAGCAATGCTTGTGCTCATGTAGTGACTCCGTTGGGGTACTATCCAGGTTTGTTGGCAGTGGAGCAACACTAGATATGAAACTCATACTATAAACATCTTAAACTCTTGTTCATATTACACTTTCCTAGATCGAAACAATTATGATTTCACAAGCCTTGATATGTGTTTAACCAAGTAAGGGAATGGATGGGACTATATATATACTTAGGTTAAGTAGGGAATCCATAATATGAATAAATACTTCTTGAGAGAATGAGACCTTTCACTTGGATAATTAAACCTAAATAGAGAAGATATAGATCTATTAGCTTGTTACCAAGTGTTTTCTGTTCGATGAACGCCCTCTAAAATTTTTCCCACACTTGAATTTTGGAGCCTATTGAGGATATTATGATATGCCTCTTTATGGTTACTCCATGGTCGTTTGATGTTTTGGAAAAGTGTTAAAGTGTTCTTCCTTGTTTCAAACTAGCAAGTCACTTGCACAAACATGCTCAGTCTTTGATGGTTTCATGAATGCATTTACTTTATGCAATCTTGGATAGTAATAGAACCATCTATCAAGATAGTTCCTACTCATGTTGAATGTCAGTGAATTTTTTTTATTGAAAGTTTCCCTCTCTTTTTCGTGTTTGTACTTCTATTTTGGTGAGTTTTCTCAACTATTGTCTTTTACGCATTTTTCGCTTTCACATTCGTGACTATTTTTTTGACTTGATTTTAATTCCATAAGTGTCATTTTCATGTTATATTTTCTCTGGCATGTTTCTCTTTCATAGTCATTCACGTTTTGCAAGTGTCATTTTATGATTCCCTCATTTCGCAGGTGTCACTTTTTTGTTTTCACTCCTGCATGTGTCACACATTTTGGGATCACTAAAAGTTATCTATAGTGCTCTTTTCTACATTATACAACCTTATGTACCATTGGAACATGTTCCAAACATAATATGCAACCTTTTGGTCACAGTCACGATAGTTTTCATAACTTGGTTTCTAAGTGTTGTAATGTGTCGTTTCAACTGTTTCACTTAGAAATAGGTGTCACTTTGCTATTGTTTTAAGGTGTAACTATTATTCACGAGTCCTGTGAATTCCACTAGATTGTATTGATGGAATTTATGTGTGTGACTTATGTTTGAGTCATGCTAGGATGAATTTCTTTCTCCTACTCTACTTGTCCCACACTCAGGCATTGTGAGAACTCTTCTTGGTCCTTCAGCCCAACAGAAGTTCTAAAGGCATTAATCCTCTTACTAGGTGATAAGCATAATTTATTCATGATCCTATTTCATGTATATTTCCTCCAATACTTGTGCACTAATAATTTTCTAAGGTCTCGTACTTCTCCGAGTGCATTAGTACTTCCTAAGGATAAGTCACCTAGCCTTGTGCTACCTTCCTAAATGAAAAGCGCATTCCAAATGAATAAGTATCCAATGTTGGAGAGAACCATGAACTCCCAAGCTTGAGCATACTTCAAAAAAAAGAAGTTCACTTCGAGACAATGAAGTGTACTTCAAACATTCAGCAAAAAAAGTGCACTTTAGAAGAACAAGGAGCTTGTCACATTTAAAAAGCACACTCTGGAAAAACAAGGACCTTCTTGCCTTAAAATACACACTTTGAGAGCCTAAGCACACTCCAAAACAACAAGCGCACTTTGATACTATGAGCGCACTCCTTCGAATCAAAGAACTGCACCCTCCTTGAGTGCATGACACACTCACGAAGCATGAAGCTTCATTCTTCTCTTAGAGTGCATGGCGCACTCACGAAGCATGAATATTTAGAGTGTATGGTGCAATCACAAAGCACGAAGACTCATCCTTCACTTTGAGTGCATGCCGTTGTCATGAAGCCTGAAGCTTGACTTCACTCCTTTGGCATGAAGAGTTCCACCCTCTTTAAGCACATGGGCACACTTTGAAGGCTTGAGTTTTTCTCCTTTGTCTTTTCAGCATGTGCCCTTGTGCCCTCGTTTTACTCATGAGTGCTTGAGTGCACCTTGAAGGTTTGAAGGCCCAAAGCCTCACTCCTTCATCTCTTTAGAGTGTGTGCTTGTGCCTTATTATTCTCTTTGAGTGCATGACAGTAGCTCAAAGGCTTGAAGCCTCACTCCTTTATCTCTTCGGACTGTGCCCTCGCACATTCTTAGTCTCTTTGAGTGCACGAGTGCACCTTGAAGGCATTAAGGCATTAAGACCAACTCCTTTATATCTTTACATTGTTCCCTTGTGTCCTTGAGTGCTCTATCCCTTTTTTGAGTGCACAAGCACACCTCAATGTCCTCTTGTGGGCATTGATGAGTTTGATTTTTCCCTCCTGATTAAGCCTTATTCTTTTAAACCTATCACATGCCTATAATGAGATGATCATTCCATGAGATATGTGGTGATATAATAGATGTTTTAAGAGTGATTTTTCCTATGCAATGAATGATCTTCATTTGAATGAGTACTATCTTAGCATGACAAGGAGATGCCCAAGCATATAGCGAGGAGAAATCATAAAGAAACACCTACAAAGAAGAAGAAAAAAAATAACATCATGAAGACATGAAGTAGATCATGGACCAATACAGAAGGAAGACATTGCATCATGACTCAAAGGATTATGATAGTGATCAAAGACCCTTTTTAGGGTGAAGATAAGAAACAAAGAATATCTTCCATGAAGATGAAACATAGATCACATTTATCATCAAGAATGCCAGATGAAGTAGCAAGGAAGGTAGTTTGGAATTAGCACCTCATCATGAAGTCCACATCATCATTATCATGTTTTAGTTTTTACAAGTGTCATCATAATGTTCAAAATATTTCCATGTTTCATGCCACATCATCATGTGGAATGTAATGATGTATTCTCAAGAAAGGACAATGTAATGTGTGGAAGTCCAAGAGTCATATGTGGAACGTGAATAGACACGAAGTCATATATAGACAAAATGTCTTTTGGAGAATTCCAAGACTCATTACAAGTTCAAGAGTTTTTCAAAAGTCCAAAGGACACATTAGGAGCCCAAAAGTCATGAGGGTAATTCAAGAGTCATGGGGATACAAAAGGTCATTCCCCTTATTATAAAAGTAAACTCATAACTCGAGTAAAGGGCTATTGGAGGCTTAAGATTTGGAGAGCTAGTCTTGGCTTATCTATTTGGCATAGGAGAGTAAACTATTTTTTGGAGAAGAGAGAAGTGACTTAATGTTCCACTATTGGAACTAGTGTCTCACTACTATAACTATGTACTTGGATATTTCAATTCATAATTGAAGCTCGATGAGCCGACACATTTTCTTGCATGTATTGTGAATGCGTTAGGGCTATTCTTTAAATGTTTTCTATATATGTTTCACTCATATTTCCTAAGGAAATTTAACGATTTCGATGGCTTTGGTACTTATCTTGTTGAAGGTATGTTGTATGTGGTTTAGTTATTTTTGTGTCTATGTGAACTATTTCAGTAGATAACTAATGAATCTAGAATTTTCTCATGTATCTCTCTTAGGATTTTACTATTACTTCCTTCTAGAGGCTCACTTTTGTCTCTCCCCATCGTGAATGTGTCCATTTACACATCACAATCAATGCTTCATAATGTCAACTTACTTGCTTATTCAAGGTTTATGTATATAATCTCTTATGTTCTCCATTCAAACCAAGCTGAAACTTTGTGTTATGGTGGCAAGGCTGATACTCTGGATGGGGCTCCTACTCGAAACAGTGTGAGGTCTAATTGGGAATTCACATCGGGGATACCCCCTATATGTTGGAGGTACCCAACAACGTTAACAGATCCTAATGAAAATGTAGTGTTATCCTTATGATATATGACTTAAGGAGTTTTCTACCATATAATATGAAGAAAATATCTATAAGGTCAAGCAACTAGAATCCATATGGGCTAATGAAAGAAAGATAAAGGATTCCAAGGATTTATCAAATATTGAATATTAGCTATACTATATATAAATTTAGGATTTGGTAAGCTATCTTGAAGAGAAAAAATAAGTACTTGAATTGTAGGAAAGGAAATATATTGCTAAATGGAAGAGAATATAACTAGAGATTCAAAATAAGAGAACTCTTTTTTATAAAAAATTGACAAGAATACCAAAATTTTCATCATTTGTGAACCACTAGAAAATATTGAATAATATTTGGAAGGTAAGAAGATAGGATGTTTATTTGGTAACTAATTTTGAGGATATTTAAAATACCATAGTGGAGTACTTCAATGGAATTTTCAAAGAGGATAAGATATATTTTATAGAAGAAGTGGTAAGGATTCCTACCCTATTTCTTAGCTTTGTTATAGAGGAGTATAGTGTTAGTTTCATTGAGGACGTCACAAAAAGTGAGCTTCAATATATTTCACATATTTTTAAGAAGGAAAAAATTCCATGGATGGATGGTCTGTTGAATTATCTTTAGGTATTTATGGCATCATTAAGAACAATATTTTAGGTTCATTGATGAACCTTTATTTTAAGAAAAAAAAATTAGTAGATTTAAATATTAGTTTTATTGCCCTTATTCCTATGTTCGATAAGTTTTTTGGTTTTGATTATTGCGAACCAATATCTTTGTATAATTTTACTTATTAACCATTTCCAAAATCATATCTAAAAGGGTAAAATCCATTTTATGAATGTCAATCTCGTAGGAAGATTTTGGCATTTTTCCTTGCAAAACAATTCATGAAGATAATAAAATGTCTCAAGAAGCTTTCCACTCGATTAAGTCAAACATGTCTTTTGAAATGGTAATAATAGTTGATCTATCTAAAGCACAAGATAAAGTTAGAGGAACCTATTTATTTTTTGATGCTTATCCATTCCGTTTCAGTCTTCATTTTATAAACTAGGATATGAGTTTTATCTCTAATATATACTTTGTAATTATGGTTAGTGGAGAAAAGCCTTATAGTTTTAAGATCTATACATGGAATAAGTAGGGGTATCCTTTACCATCATTGTTATCTCTTTTACTAGATGAAGGGTTAATTAGAGACACTTAGGATGCAAAAAGATCTAAGTATTTCAAGGAAATTAGAGTGTGAAGATCCTTAAAATCTATCCCACCTATTATTCATGGATGATATCCTTCTTCTTGTGATGGCTCTCCAAGAGATGCACAAAATATCAAAGAGATAATCTATTTATATTGTTTAGACATAGGAATGCATTTTAATGTCGGGGAATCCTTGACACCTTCCATTGGGATTAGTGAGGAGGATAAATTCCTAATTACTTTGCATTTATATTTTCTCTAGTATATCTATATATAGGTATTAAATGCTCTCATTTTTAGCTAAAACTGGGTTATTCTATAAATAATGATTAGGGTTTGGTGATTACAATAATTTTTGAGGTACATTGCACTTAGTAGATCATTAGGACCTCATAAATACCTACATTATGGCCATCACTTTACCCTCTTCCATACATTAGAGGGAAAAATATGAAACATTTTCTTTCACTACTACACATTCCTTACCATTTTGGATCATCTCTTATTTTTTATCATTTTCTATTTTTAGGAATTCTATTTTTACTAGGGGTTGCCACCTATGATGACATGTGGCACTGAATGGACTCTAAGTAATGATGATATAGCTAAATAAATTCCATTAATCTGTAATAAATCATGAAATGGTTTTATTATAGTGATTATGGACTTCTTTTCTTAACTTTAGCAACTACCACTTAACTCCACTTACATACCACTTGTTAGTTGAGTTTCAATTCTATTTCTATATTTTTACTAGGTGGTTAATATAGGTGAGAGTTATTACATAATTTTAATCTAATTTATAACTCGAATTACTTCCAGCTATATCTATAGATATTTTTCCAATTTAGGGTGGTTCTAGTCTTTTTTTTTTTTAACTTAATAGTTATGTAGGGAAAGTTCTTTTCTAGTTAGTTGAGTGCATGCACTAGGAACCTTAACCTAATTCAAATTGGTTATTTCTTCTGGAGAGTATATATATTGTTCTCATGCTCATCAATATTAATATGTCATATCTTCATATCATGTCTCTCGTGTAGTTCAATTTCCTCTTATGTTAGTCAATTTTTGAGCATATTTTCTCTCTCTTGTCTCTTTTTTTGTAGTAGTTGGTCTAGTGTTTCTTCCACACATAGATGTTGAGATTGTGTCTAAAATACTACATCTTATGAAAGCTGAAATATAATTGTGAAAATAATAATATTTTATTGCATATTTGACAATTTAGAATAACCCATATATAGAATGTACTAGATGTTAGTAATCCTCACTCCTTTCAACTACTTTGACAAGAGCCCAAGGATTTTGATATTCCTATGTAGTAAGGGATTCTATATGATCATAGTAGTGATATAAAGTGACTTTACATCAGCTATTGAGAGATCAAAATACTTGAATAGGATGGATCAATCCAAGCCTATGAGATTCTCTATTTGTCAATCTCCACTAATTTTTTGTTTCAGATATATGGTTGTAAAACTCCTAATGAAGTTTAGATCAAATTGGAGGAGTTGTTTGGAAAGTAAGATGGGTTAAGGGGACACTAACTTAAGAATAATTTTATCACAATGAATCCATCCAATCTTGAGACCCTAATGGACTAGATTCAAGACATTAATGGCTAAGGTGAAAGCATGTGGCTTAGATAGTAAAGAGGAACAATTCATTATATTTCTTCTTTCTAAGTTAGGACCTAAGTGTTCTATTTTTGTCTTTGCTTTCCATATTGCAAAACTTTTTATGTCTACGAAAATGAAGATTCCATTTTTGGATGATTTTATTGAGTCCTTAATAAATGATCATATTAAGCTAATACTCATGGGGGTTATTAATTGTATAAAACCTCATGTGCTTGTAGAACACAAATTAAGCATTAAGATTAAGCAAAAGAATAAGAGTAAGAAAGGACAAGATAAAAAGAATAAGGAAAAGTAAAATATTATTAAGGAGTGTTTGAATTTAAAGGGAGGAAAGGGAAAGAAGGATAAGAATAAGTGCACATATTACACTAGGGGGTTCCATATTTAGAGATATTGCATCAACAAAATCATTGATTAGTGGCATATCGCTCCAAAATAGTCACTTGGATTGTTACATTCGATCTAAATCTAAGAAGAAGAAGGGATCCCAACCATTAGATGATGATGGTAGGGGTTAATATGCATTGATAGATACTACATTATCTCATAATACATGTTTTATTTACTCATGAGCCACATGCCACATGGAGTCTTCAATAAATTCATTTTCTCACTTATGTGTGTTACACCAACTATATTTTTGGGAGATGATGCACCCATGGAGGTTTTGGTGAAGGAAGAATTGACTTGGATCATGGAAGCTTTAATAAGGTGCTTCATGTTCCTTATCTTTTAGTTAACCTCCTTTCAATTTAAGAAATCACCCATTCAGGGTTAGGAAAGAAAGTAGAGTTGACTCCAGAGAAAAGGGTGATTTCTAAGATGTCAAATGGTTCTAGATCGAATATTGGAGAGGCAAACCACCATTCTAGGTTAGGAATTTTTTTTTTGTTCCTAAATACAATTTTTCTCTTCTAACACATGCTAATATAGAGTGTAGGTTAGTGCATGAGATATTTTGTCACTTTAAGGCTAGGAGAGCCTCCTCGCTACTTGAGCTAGTGCATAGTGATATTACTAGTCCTTTTCCTTACCCATCAATAATTAAGGAAATGTATATGTTAACATTAATTGATGAATTTTTAGGATATATTGGGTTTTTTCTTTAGTTGAAATTAGAAGTCTTTGAGAAACTCAAAATTTTTAAATAACTTATAGAAAATTAAATAGGTAAGAGGATTGAATAACTTTGGACATATAATGGTGGTGAATATGTAAATAAGGATTTGAAAAATATCTTTTTATAGTTGTTCATAGATATTAAAATATATGTTTCCATCAATTCCATAGAAAAGTGGAGACACAAAGATCAAAAGTAGAACACTGAAAGAGATGGTGAAGTATATGCTCCATGCTATATCTTTACCTCCTATGTTATGGGTTGAAGATATTAACTATGTTGATTACATTCAATATATAATTCCACATAGATTGGTAAATGTAATCACTTCTTTTGAGGCCTTTAGATAGAAAAAATCATATGTTACTCACTTCAAATTTTTTAGTTCCTAGGCATGGGCTAGGATTCCATCTGATATGAAGAAGGCTATGGAACCTCAGAGCATGGATTGCATATTTTTGGTATATATGGAGGGATTTAAGGGATAAAAGATATTATACTCTTCATAAAATATATTGTTCATATAGAGAGAATTAAATTTAAATATGGTCTCTTGTATGAACTTTCAAAGTACCCTACTTCATCCTCTCCACCTCTACTTGTGACAAAAATTAGTGATGCTTCCTCATACAAAAGATTTAATCTTAGATTATAATGCTTTATGATACTATTAGGAAATTTTAGGCTATATAAGAGAGACCAATGAGCACAATATGGACTTTAGGATGCTATCGATCTAGTGGGTGATCTTGCTAATAAATAGAGAAATAGGTTATAGTTTGTGAAGCCTCCAAAAGCTCTAATTGTAGTGGAGGTTTCATATCCTATCCATTGTTATTTTATTATTTTATAAGAACATATAACTTATGTTGAGGATGAAAGGAACCCCTATTGGAAGTAATTGTGAGAGAGGAGTACAATTCCCTGATGGAGAAAAGAAATGGGATTTGGTACATTTTCTTCCAACTAGATTCACCATGAATACTATGGGTTATTGTCATACTTTCCTAGTATTCGAATTATATAATACTATAATGGGATCAATTTTACTCAATCCAAATATTCTAGTGACATTTTTGATAGGTTTTAAATGAATAGATGCAAGGAAAACCTACTCCTTTTCTTTTAGGAGTTAGGCTAGGGGATGGAGGTGCTACAAGATTGATAGAATCTACTAGATATTCACAATTCATGGGGGGTATTTTGTACCTTAAACATTCTAGGAAATACATATCCTATGTAGCTGGAGTAGTTTCTAGGTACATGTACGATGCACATGACTACACTCAAAAGAAGCTAAGAGGATTCTTAGATATGTTAGGTGCACTACTAGTTATGCCTTATAATATTTAGTAGGAAATTTATTAGATATTGTTGCTTATATATACTTAGATTTAGATGGTGGTGGCATGTCCATTTCATGATATTTTATCTATATTGGTTCTCAACCCTTATGTTGGTCGAGCAGGAAATAGGAAGCTATTTCTATTTCAATACCAAGGAAAAGTGAAACGGTATAATCAACATTGTTACCTGGGCCATTCGGTTATAGCACTTTTTGGAAAATATTGGTGTACTAATTCAAATTCATTTAGTGACATGATCTGATAACCATAGTACACTCAAATTTTGTAGATACCTAGTTTAGAGATAAAATACCAACCACATTAAGGTACAGATGCACTATATTAGAGAAAAAATATGTACAAGAGTCATTGATATGTATTATTTCCTTCATTTGAATCGGATTATAGAAAAATTCACCATTATTGTTATTGAAAAAACATTCACATCTTGGTGGGAGCTCTTAGGACTGAAGGGCACAACCACTTGGCAACATAAATTTTTGACATAAACACTTTTATTTTGAGGGGCGGTTTCTTCCAACTATCTTCTACCCCTTAACTCAATATATATTTTATTTATATTGTACTTGAGTACCTAACATGGTTTAAAATTCCTAAGACTCATTAACTAGTATACTCCCTTCTTGTGCTTCAGGTGGCATGTTAGGATACACTGCACAAAGTGGTTCATCAAAACCTTATCAAGACCCACACTTGACCATAAATTGATACTTTTTCATGCATTATTAAGGGAACATATTACCATTTTCCTTTTTCTACTAGAAATTTCTACCATTGAGGTCATCTCTCCTATTTTTATAATTTTCCTATTTTTAGTAAGTCTACTTCTAGTAGGGGTGCCACTTAGTATGACATCTGCCACTAACTATATAATTACGGATGATCAAATATATTACTAAAATCAATTAATTCATACTAAATCATGCATATTTATTCCTAGAGTAAGGACACACTATCTTTCTTAAATTTAGTTTTTACCACCTAAGTCCACTCACCAACCACCTGTTAGTTGACTTTTAGTTATATTTCTCGAGTTTTAGTAGATAGTTATTTCATGTGATAGTTTTTACATCAGATTTAAATTATTTATAAATTTATTTATTTCCATTTTACCCTATCCTTATAAAGTTTTCTAATTTAGGGTCCCCCAGTCTACTTTTGTCTCACTAGCTAAGTAGGAAAGGTGTTTTTCTAGTTAACTAAGTGCATGCACTAAGAACACCAACCTAATTTGAATTGGTTCTTCCCATTTGGAGAGTCTATATAGTATATTAGTGTTTAGAAATAATAATATATCATATTTTCATATTATGTATCTTCTGTAATTCGAATTTCCTCTTTGGTTACTTATTCAATTTTATAAACAAATTTTCTCTCCTCGCTCTTGTTTTTTGGTAGGGGATATACTATTTTTTACATATTGTTATGTGCTCTTATCCTTCTTGTGGACAAGAGCGGTCTCCCTAGACCTCAGATAAATCTAGTAACAAACAACCAAGAATTACTACCTTTCCCTAAACTATGATTGACTAAAACAAATAGTATGATAGAAGCAACTTACCATTTAAATCGAAATGCCTAATGAATTCATGTTCAGATATTTTGACCATCCACTTCCTCTCTATGATTTAGAGATCTTCCCATCTCTTCCCACATCTTCTTCAATATGTCCTGAAGGAGATCTGCATAGACAGAAACATACACAAGATCAAAGTATCCATCATATAACATAAGAGATAAATGGACTAATTAGCCCAATCATATACCAAAATGTATCAATATGAAATCAAAGTCTATGTAGGTGATCAAGAAATCTTGCAAATTATAACAATAGAAGCATAATTGAGAATTAAAAGTTTCCTTTATATTAATAAAAATGGAGCATAGACTTACAACCTTAAAGCCTTAATGTTGCAAGTCCCCTCCCACAATCTCCAAACCTCTCCTTGAACGAATAACCTTCCAACCTTATTTTAACAATATAATCCTGGTTCAAACAATCCTCTCCAAATCCTTAGAACTGTGATAGCTTTATAGGCCAAGAATGTGAAGTTTGGGATCCATCCTCCAAGGGATGAGATCCACTAATGGTGGGATAGGGGTTTCATAAAGAAAGGGAGTTGCTCCATGATGGGAGGGATCAGGACTGAATAGGCACCCATTAAAAGCTTGTTAGTTTGGATAGATATGACTGAAAATGCTTCTACACTTTACTTGTACATTCGTTAAGTCACGTGCACAAGCCACAATGTAAGACAAAGCACATTTATGCGCAACTTCTAATGGAATTCTCTGTGTATGAACAAATATTCACTAGGGAACTGCGCAAGAAGCCAAAAATAGGGTTTTGAACCATGATATAGTAATTTCACCTTCTTTGGGATAATTTAGATTCGAAATTTTCAAGGGAAAGCTTTGGGAAAAATTTATGGATAACAAAAGATCCAAACTCGTGGTAAATTGCTTAAGGTGTGAACATGATGTGTAACATATTTCCCCCTAAAGTGGAAAGTCAGAAGAGATGTTTTATGACTAAAGTTCTTTATCATGCCAAGGTTTGGGTTGGAGAATTCTATCAGAGACCTGAAGAAATCAATCAAATGTGACAATGCAATATATAATCATCGTTGAGGTATGCATTCAAATACACAGAGTATAAATGTCTCAAAGAATAGTACAGAAATACATTTGAAGATCCATGTTAACAGAAGACATAGTATGGATGCAGATATCAATGGATCTATGTTTACAATCATGCGTATTTAATAAGTCCATGAGTATTTGAATGAAACTAGATCTAGGGTCTTGATCTCCATCTCTCGATCCGTAGTATGAATCTAGCCATGCGAGTAAATGTCTTGAAGTTGAACATGCTAGAAACCACTTGAGTACCAGTTAATGATGTGAATCATTAACAAGTGTGAGGGAAACCACCAATCATGACAATGGATTTCAAGGTATTTCTAGTGTAATATATGAAGTGTGAATCGATTTGCTGATGTCGAACACTCATAGAATCGTTCAATCGAAGGTTAATGATGAGAACATGTTGTCGAAGGCAAGAAATCTGCCATTAAGGCATGCAGGCTCCAAGGTATTGAAGGTTTCTAAATAAACTTCCTAGATAGTTAGATGAAATTGATAGGAAGACACCTATCGTAGGAAGACCTACGACATGAAACTCATGTCAAGTTTTGAAGAACAATAATTTTGAGTAATCTAGGACTGACTCAGGGATGGTTGATATGATTGAGGCCTATGACTAGAAAAGTAATTTCACCGAGGTTGAAATTATCTTGAACATATCAGAGAGATAACATGATGACTTGGAAACATTTAACTCAGAAATAATACCCAAACCAAATCAAGACTTTCAATGAGGTATGGTCAACTGAGAGGCAAATGGATTTCCCAAACTAGACTTAAAAGTGATGGAGTGTCATGTTAAAGAGTGTCATACTACCTTTTATAAAACAAAAGAGAAGGTTATTTCTCACTTTTCCCCCACCATTACTGGAAAGTGCCTCTTTATTTTTCACAAGATTGAGGAGCATAACATATGCTTGTCCTATAAGCTCATCCTTCATATCAATCTTTTGAAGTATTTTCTAACCAGCCCTTGGAAGGAGTGGTTCGATCTTGTCATGCTTAATGCGTCCTAAAATGTTTAGGTTTTATGAGTCTAGTGAAGGGGTAACTCAGTGTCATTTTCACGTTTAACGAGTTTGAAAATACACAAAATTAAAACTCGTTTAGTTCTTTCAATATAAAATTTTAATGAGCCCAGAGAAAGTAAAGGTCAATGTTTTTCAATTTTAGGGAGTCAGGAGAAGAAGATAAGTAAACTTTACAATGTCAAAGATAAGTAAACTTTACAATGTCATTTTTCACAAATTGAGTCCCTCGAGCCTAATGCAAGAGAGATGATGATGATGATGATGGTTAACGTCCGCTGAGACCAAATAATGATCTATCGGACCTAAAGACAAATTATTTATTTTGAGTTAAGATTTTATTCCTATGCTCAAAAAGCTTGGAGAGAAGCCTCCCGAGTTCACTATAATTATGGCATTGTAAAAGGCTAGGAAGGTCAGTATTGTAACAAAGGTTGTGAAATTGAGATCTAATGTGGTTGTATGCAGGGCACTCCAAGAGGAAGTGGTTTTCATCCTCGATGCTCCTATTCTCACAAATATGGGATCCTTTCTATCCATGGCGTTTTAGGAACTACCCAGCGGCCAGTTTCACTATGGAGCTCATGAGAATTCGTTCTAATCTTTGCTATATTAATTTTCTTTTTTTGAGCTAGTTAGAATAGAGAGATACTTTTGATCTTCAAGGGTGGGGTTGATGACCTTCTTATAATAACTTAATTTTCTTTTAGACGCTAAATCTTTCTCACACCATAATTTTTTTTTGAACTTAGAAGTAACAATATCTTTAATGTTATTTATGTTTTGC
>APFE030679023.1:75527-117484 GCA_000404065.3 Pinus taeda
GTTTAGGGAACCCTTGCTTAACAGCTTGATTGAAAAGCTTGTGTATGTGGGGGATGAGGACAGGGCCTCCAATTTTTAAGATTTCTGCATGGTAACCTTCAATGTCCTTAGCTCTCCCATTCGCGATGCGATTAACCCCAAACTTAATGTCTTCTAAAGAGAAGACTTCTTTCGTTGTGAGCAGGGTTTCCAAAATGTCTGACATTAGGAGATTCATAAAGTTTTTTAAGATAAGAATTCCAATCGTGAAGAGCAATTTTATTATTATCCTTAGTCTTCCTAGTCAGAATCTGCCTCCAAAATTTCTTAGGAGCTACCTTAGAGAGGTGTAAGAGATACTCCTGTCTTTGACGAATGTACTGCCTCTTTTTCCTTTTAATTAGGGCTTTGTATGTTCTTATCTTGTCCATTTTAAAAGAATCATCAACAGCTTCCTTAATTGCTCTTCTCGCATTTTTACAATCTTTGTCATACCAATTTTTACAATTTTTAGTCAGTGTATTCCTTTTTCATAAATAGTCTAATCTAATCCATAAAAGGGGTAAACTTATATTGAATAGATGGTTGTTCATTTACTTTTAAGAGTTCAAGTAATCATGTACTTAGTGATCTTTTCATTTTTAACGAGTTTGAAAAGGGTATAAAGAGAACTCATTGGTTTCAATTTTTTGTAATTTTAAACGAGTTTGAAAAAGTGATAAAAATATACTCAATGCCAAAATGCTCTTTTTTTGTAAATATGTTGTGATCTTCACACTTGAACTCAAAAATCATATCACTGCTAAAAAACATAGCGAAAAACATCTTAAGTTGGATTTTAAAGAATAATAGGAAAATAATGATATTTTAATAAGCCTAAAAATAAAAAATTCATTTTTTTTTTTTTTTTTTTACCATTTGTGTTTTTTAACCTTTGAGAGTGATAGAGCTCATTTTTCACCAAGAAATTCAGAGGAAAATTTTGGGCAAACATTGGACAAAATGGCGAGCCATCTTCTCCATGTAAATCACCTTTCCGAGATATTTGTTTTCATGGTTTTTATTTAGCATTTCACCTTGGATTTTTTTTTTGGGAGGGTTTTTGAAATTGAAAATCACCCTCGATGTGCATAATTAACCCATAACAAGCTTGCACACATCGACTATGCTTTTCACACTAAAAATCATGATGTGTGTGGTTTCTAAGGTGATAACCGTGCACATTCACACTGTTCTACATAGTCGGCTGCACACAACGCTGAGCACAAAAATAAAAATAGAGAACGCCCAAATTTCATGCAAATGTTCACCACGACTGTTTGTAATGATCTTTTATGTTTGTTTTCAGGGTTTTGAGCTGCAAAGATGGAGTGGAGAGAGCATGAGCATGAAGAACAAGAAATAGCTTCTCTAAACCATCCAAAGACCATACATGCATTAACAAACTATGGCATGTAGAAGTTCTCCACTATCCTGGGCATGAAAGCCAAACTAGAGTTGCTAGAATGGATGGTGGGAAAGTGGAGTGTTCAAGAAGAATGCTTCATAATAGGAGATAATAGGCTCCCTATTGATGCTTATGATATTTAATTATTATCTTGGCTTCCATGCCACAGGGTGGAAGTCTCTCTGTATGGGCACAGGCGAGGTGGCAAAAAAAATTCCACCTATCTGATACAACATTGTACTGAAGGAGCTACTCTCAAACATGGGCGAATCGACATCAAACTATAGTGAGGCTTCTTTGAAAGCAATTAAGTTCATTTTTGCATGGCTATGTGGTAGTGCAACTCTTCATTTTATCATAAAGGCTCAAATGAAAACTACCGTAGAGTTTTTTCAACCTACAATATTAAACTGGAGTGAGGTTGTAGTTGCCAATATGAAGGAGAAACTAACCAAAGTTAAAACAAACAAAATAAAAAAATTTGGGTATGGTTTCTTCATCATTTAATTTTCTCTAGAGCATATTCCTCTTCTTGCTCCATAGGTAGATATAGAGAGGAGGACCTCGTGACCCTTGCATGCTGAAATGGGTTACATTGATGGCATGCCATGGTGGTGGCGATGGACCAATGGTCCGGTATACTCCTGATTTGTTCCGGTCGCTAGAAAATAAAATCATAATGATGGATGGTTTTCCATACAAAATCATGGATTACGTAGGTGGTCTAGATATCGCATTGCCAACTGGGATGTAATGGGGCAATCTAGGTGAAAAGATACACACTTTGGTTTTTTTTTTTGGCATCCAAAACTAATTATCTGAAATGTTCATGTAGATGTGGCCCCAGTGAGACTAGAAAGGTTATAGAGATATGATAGACACAAATATCAACCAATAGAATTTGCAGTGTCGAACTAGGATGCAGGAGAGGCATTGACTAAGTTAGAGCACAACCTCGAGAGCTTGACCTTGGACATCGCGAATGTTAGGATAGATGACCCGCCTCTCTGCTACCAAAGGCACACTATGGAGGTTCCCAGACCTCTTAGTCACTTGCTACGATAAGTAGCTCATGTTGTTCTATGCTACCATGATCATCGTCATGCGTAGTCACTTTTCTTAGTGCTAGATTTTCTATTTTTGATGATGTGTTAGCATGTTCAGAAAATAAAGGCTATGGGGCATCATGTCTTTGAAAGACAAATTTTTTGTAAAAATCACATTTTTTACAAATATTTATCTAATTAAAGCTACTAATTCTATTTCAGACTAGATTGTACAATATATGGATGAATGTTGCATTGATTTATTTATAGATGTTTTACAAATTCAAATTTAATAGATAATTAGCCAATGCATTAGTTAATGTGTTTAAATTTCTTGGAATATGTTGATACTCGATATAATCAAACTCTCTTTCCAAGAGACAAACCAACAAAAGCATTGTTAACATTGAATCACTTCTAACTAAATAGACACCATTTAAATGTAATAATAGGAGTTGAAAATATAGCCTAACAATGAACGAAGAATGTCAAATGAAAAGGCATTAGATAATATCTCAATCGTTGCGCTATTGTTCTCTTAGGGGATCCTGACCCAGGTTCAGAGTTAGTTGCAGAAACCAATAAAACCATACACTACTGGCCCTTTCGGCAAAAACCCACGTAGCATAGGCTACAGTCTCACCCGAAGCAGTATTGGGGGATGCAAGAACCAAGTTTCTACATCCAAAGACTAGTGTGATGTCTTTCAGTGCCTCAGATTTGCCTCCATGCAGATCGATAGAATTTTAGAGCTCATTACTGTATATAAGTTAAATCTTCTCCAGACCTTCACGAAGGTCCACAATGAGTCCTTGCGGACCTTAAACAATCGACTCACCTACTTTCGCGCATCAAAAAGAAACCATAGATTGGAGCTCACATAGATCTACTTAATTTGTCAGAAAACATAAGAGAAAATGATTCTAACTTCACGAAAGTGGATAACCATTCATTTCATATATTATCAAGACAGATTCAGTGAATTCACATAGAATTCATTCAATATTTTAGAGATCATATCATTAATCGACAACATATAACATAAATATATGCAATGGAAATACTCAGTAATTATACAAAACGTCGTCTTTATTGATGTTCAATTCACCGATTACAGACCCTTCTTTCCCTATGCACACAGCTACAGGGGTCCGTGCACTCAGATGCAAGCTCTACCTAGGCCTACTGTGCACTCAGCTATAGGAGCCCCCCTTTCTCTACCTAAGCACAGGAAGCAGAGCCTTCCTGCCTTAGCTCTTGCTCAAGACAACAAAAACTCTTCAACGTACCCAATTCTCTATCAAAGGCTATCTCTAAGACTCACTATGAATAAACTATTTATAGATTTTCTAATACAATACCATGACCCCCACCTTCTAGGGAGTCTTCGAAACTGACCAAAACAAGGGGATAAGACCCCATTGACTCCTATCTATCTGTGCACTCCACATCCACATTTCGTGCAGACTTTACATCTTTTACAAAATTATTTACAAAAATGACTAAGTTAATTCAATTCTATCCATGGGGGTCCCATTCCAATAGGCCCCAAACACAAAGATCATGACTCATCCTCGAGTCACTCATCTAGTTGTTCCACTTTCTGGTAGAGTTCATTGAATGCCTTGATCAATGCTTGGAGCTTCGTGATACTCTATTCTATACTTGTTTTACCTCCTGGACTAGTTTCTATGTGGTTGACCCCTGTACTGTAAGTTGCACTCCTCTGGGTTTGCTGCATGGCCCTTAGCTTCTCATGAATGTCCTTTGACAGTTGGTTGTCTTCCTCTGTCCAAGGCTGAAGTTAGTCCCTTAGCAAGGATTAATTTTTCTGCAACTCCTAGATATGTATCAACATTGCCTTTCCTTCCTACAAGAACATGAAGTGCTGGATTGGCGCCAACGTTTGTGCCATCATACTGATCTCATCATTTTGGTGCTGCGCTTCCCTGATCTCTTTGTTCAATTGTTGTAGTCTAGGATCCTCCTGTAGTGTATCCCATAGGCCCATTGCCTGAGTGAAGAGCTGGTTGCAACCCTAAACTGTGACATCTAGTTGACCCATGGACTCTTTCAC
Source organism: Pinus taeda (assembly GCA_000404065.3). NCBI lineage: Eukaryota > Viridiplantae > Streptophyta > Pinopsida > Pinales > Pinaceae > Pinus > Pinus taeda. The sequence goes on from APFE030679023.1 coordinate 80,077, forward strand.
AGTTGCGCTTCTTTGTTCCCAAATTTTGGCGATCTGGATGGTTGAAGCTTGAGCATGAGTTCAGATATCTACATCTGGAAGTCAAACGTGACTCACGCAACCTCATTTTTGGCATCATGCACTGCATTAGCTAACTTTCTAACTTTCATTTTGGCTTGTGCATTGCCTCAAATATGCGGTTCTGGAACTGTTTGACAGGCCTGCTCAATTACGGTCTCTAGCTGTGTGCTTTGTGCTTGCATCTCCTATTTCTCCTTCAGCGCCTATGTCTTCTCCTCATATATATGTGCATTTTTTACTTTTCATTCACAGAGGACCATCAGCGTGCATTGTTCCCTACGCTACAACTAATTTGCAACCCCCTGATGTAATGCGTGGAGGGTCGGGAGAGGCAACGCGACCACATTGATTCCAAGATCCTTGATCCTTTCAAGTGTGGCATGGTCATCCAATTTTTTTGTTTGCAAGGATCCTTCTAGTAAAGGGATGACCGTTAAGTCCATGGTCTATTCTACTTCTGGAACACTCACACTCGCTTGAGTCTAGCTCACTTGCACCATGCTCGCCTGGATTCTACCTGTCTGGATTTGTAGCTCGCATAGATCCTTTTGGACACTTCCTAGTGTATGCATGTATTTCTGCTCAAAGTGTGATTAGAGATCGGATGTGGTATCATGAACCTTGTCACCAATGTCATCTAGATCACCCTCTGTTAGCATGAGAGGGTCTGCTTGTGATTGCTTATCTCACTTCCACTTCTTTCATGGACCTGTTGCTGTCTCCTTGGGGCCCTTTTGAAATTTAGAGGTGGACAGCTCTTCAGCCCCATCGTCGCCCTATGCAGAGAGCTCTTGTTCATCAGTGGTCTATGAATTTGATTTGTTTCTTGATTTAGTGTCTTGTTTTTCCTTCTCATCTTGCTCTTTAGGAGTGCACTCCTTCGCAACCTATTCTTTTTCCGCATCTTCCTTAGTAGTAACTTTTTTTTCTTCTGCTGGGAAGCCTTCTCCTGTGCGACTACATGGGCTTGCTGTTTCTTCTTTTTCACAATAGTGGTCTGCAAAGAGGATCTTTCTCCTACCTATTAGAAAATTATATATTACAGAGAAATGGAACACATAAAATATTACAGAAATATAAACACAGAAAACGCATAAAACAAGAGTGACACAGATATACGTGGTTCACCCAGTTTGGGCTACGTCCATGGAGAAGCAGCTAATCCTTCTTTTATTATATTATCCAGCAAACTGAAGAGATACAACCTACAACAGCTCCACTGTAACTCGTTCTTTGCTCTCAATCTCCTCTCTTTTCCTCACTCTGAATACAGATATACATAGACACAATACAATTCCCTCATATATAGTGAGGGGTTGTCTTCTAGGGAAAAAACCTTAAATTAAACGTAACTTCTACTGTCAGATCATCCACCTAATGAACGACCCAAATTGATTAGAAATTACTATACTTTTACAAGACAATTTTACATCTATTTTTATCTTCGGGGTGTATAGTCTTCCTGGGGTATACATCCAACTGAGACCTTTGAATATAGAAGATAATCAGGCTCCACACCCAACACTACCTTACCCATCCCGACATCCAATTGGGTAGGCTCGCCCCACTCTATCAGCGATCCCCCAGAACTTCCTATACATCTGTGTCAGCTACCAAGTAAGGCAGCTTGTGCCATACCTGTTGAGGGTACTTCCATGCATGGATCTAGACATTGTGAAGTCTATCTTATAGTCTGCAAAGGGTCTTAGCTACTCAAACAATGTGGGAGATAATCTTGGCCTTTGGTGTACATCCACTCAGAGGTCCATTTGCATGAATACCTAAAAAACCTTGGATGCTTTAATGCACTCTACGTCTTTCATCTGCGATAGTGAAGTGCACTTCGCTACCACTGGGAGGGTCTCAGTTGGTGGAGGGAACTAACTGTCGTCCGAGAGCTTCTAGGCCACCAAAACAATTAAAGATAAGAGCCAAGCATAGTGGAACGACTAGCTCTTCTCCTGCACCTCATGGCATTTTCCCAAAAATTCTTTATAGAGATGCCGAGCATAGTTATACTAGACCCCGTTCACATACTCTGCTGCTAATGAAACGACTGGTGTGGGCACTTTATCTGCGCGACACTTTCGTATTATCTTGCTGGCTAAGATCTGCGCTACAAACTGCACTGCCTGATCTTTTATGGAGCAGATAGAATATCCGCGCTTTCCCTTTACCACCTCGTACTTGGTTTTTATGCAATTTGCAAGTTGTTTTTCTAGGGATTTTCCCACAAACTCCTTTTTCGGGTCCACTCCCTTATATGGTATCTTAGTAATCCAATGGATTAACATATTCGTGATGGGGATAGGCTGACCTAGCCATAAACACCCATCATGCACTAATTTGAGTAGCTGTCGCGAACACACGATATTAATTTTGGAGGGGTGAAAGTGGGGTACAAATAACATGTTAAACAATCCCTCCAGCTGAACTCCACAGACCCATTTCGTTTGTTCCAACTTTGTGAACCCTGTATATTCATAGTATATGTGGGTCATATACTTATTTGTCGCTAAATGTGGGAACTTTGCCTCGTCGGTGAGGTCCCAATCTTCCATCTTTAACGTTGGAATGCGTGCTAAGAGTGTACCCTCAAACAAAACTTCAATAGGGAGTAGTGGCATAAAAATTGAAAATTTTGTGAAATTGCAGTCTTTAGTCACCTTCTTTTGCCTCTTTATAGAGGCACATATGCTAGAAGAATAGTGTTGGGCTCAACGTCCTCGACATCTAACTCCTCAATCCCCTGGTGGAGTTCTTCTTCATCTAAATATAGAGGAACAAAAGGATTCTTCTGCTTTTACATTTTTCCTTTCTGTTGCACCTCCTGCAGATGTTTTCGAGGTGAGTGGTGCACTGACTTGACGACTAGCTTCTTTTATGTTTCCTTAGAAGTAGACTATTTGGGCATAGGCGACCTTGGTGCTGTAGGGACTGTTGGTTCAACTTCTACGCTTGCAAATTTTGGGGCTGGGGCCTCAAACACTGCGGCTTTAGAACTCATAGGCTCAGATATCTTCTCGAGAAAATCTTGGTGCAACATATTAGAATACTGAACTAGCCCGGGATTCTTGAACAAACTCTCACACTCTTATTGGTGCGTGCAAGAAATTATTAAGCAACAAAGTGTTTCTTTGCAGACTAAAAAGACATTTTATAGTGATTTTTGGATTCAAATATAACCATTCCCTCCATAATTTGGTCATAAATACACCCTTGGTGACATATTTTCAAATATTTTCTCCTTAATTGACATCTTCCTGTTCCTCCTAACGGGATTTTCTCAGTCCAATCAGCTATAGTAAATCTAATGGCTATTTGTGGCCTAGGTTGCTTAGTACTCTCCTACATGCTGCAACATCTTGAGTGTAGCTCTCCTTGGTGCATCTTTGTCAATCTTTGTGCAACTTGCTCCTGCCTTGTCCTCCTAGTCAGGCAGTGTAGTTTATAATGTCACGCTCCCTTGCAACTCCCTGGAGCACAAAGACTATCCTGCACTAATATAGTCATTGCACAAGGCCATGATCCCCTGTATACATTTTTAGCCTACTTCCATTCACTTTTCCTGGAAAAAGTTCCCCATTTAGCTTCACAAGCTGAACTAAGACACCATCTGTAATTTCCTTGACAATATATGGTCCTAATAAATGCATTTGGAATTTACCCATAAATTGAGTGAACTTACTATCATATAACAACACATGATCATTTACCTTGAATCTGCAAAGCTTGATATGGTGATCATGGCATGGTTTTTTGTGTTCCTTCTGTACTTGTTGGTGGAATCCTGCCAAAAACCTGTCTTCCTCTATCTTCATTAGTTGCATGATATGTTCCTCCAAAGCCTCACGATCTACCATATGTATCAAATCCATTATGCATAGGCTAGGCACAATGTATTCCATAGGCATCACTGTTTCGACCCCATAGACTAATCTAAACGGTGTTGGTCCTGTCAGTTTCTTACACGTTTTCCTATAGGCTCATAACAATGTAGGAACATGCACATCCCACTCATTCCATTGTGCGCTACAGATCTTTGTAAATTCATTCTCCAAAATTTTGTTAAAAGCTTCAACTGTCCCATTAACCTATAGGTGATATGCTATACTCTTCTAATGGTAGACACAGAATTCATCTGTCAGTGTGCTAATTGTTTCAAAAAGTATGCTCCCCTATCACTCATCACAAATCTCAGGCATGCAAGCCTGGTTAAGACATGCTCAAATAAGAATTTTGCTGTCATAGCCCCTATACAATATTTTATTGGCTATGCTTCCGCCCATTTGGTTAAATAATTCGTCACAGTGATAATGTAGAGTGCACCCATATTCTTTCTAGGTGGCTGAATTGGCCCAATAAAATCCATCATCCATTTCTAAAATGGCTATAAAGATACTTGAGGATGGAGTGGTAGTTCGTCCTTTCACGATGGTCTACCAGTCCTTTGACATGCATCAAATGCCTTACAATATGATTTGGAATCCTTGTGAAATGTTGGACACCATAATCCTGCATGCAAAATCTTCTGTGCGGTTGCTTTGCCTGCATAATGGCCTCCCACATCTCCCCTATGAACTTCAATGAGAATACTATCATGCTCAAAATCTGGCACATATCTTCACAGTATTTCATCTGCCCCGATTTTGTACAAATGTCCCGCAATGACCGAAAAATTAGTTGCGTGAACTACTGATTCTTTCTCTACTAATTTACATATCCTTTAGGAGCCATACATGTAGTTAGGAAGTGAATAATGTCAACAAATTGGTCATTAGCTACACGTACCACAAAGAGTTGCACATTCGGCAACCCTTCCTCCAAATTATTGGGTTCTTCACCTGTTTCATTTCTCGACAGATGGTCCAGTCCAACATTCAACCTTCTTGGCTTCACAATTACTTCAAAATCATACTCCTAAAATAACAACAAGCACCTGCAAATCTTTCCCCCTAACACAAGCTTGTTGACTAGGTACTTTAAAAAAGAATGATATGTATACATCTTGAAACGTCCCAAATAATGCCTAAATTCTTGCAGTGCGTAGACCATGGCCAACCCCTCGTGCTCTATTGTTGAATAATTTTTCTCAGCTTTTGATAACTTCCTACTTGCGAAGGCTATAGGATGGTCCATCTCACCTTCAATTGCCTGTGTTAGTAATGCACCCAAGGCAATGCAAGAAGCATCCACCTATACATGAAACTCCAAGTCGGGAAATACCAAGATTGGTGCAGTCACCATCTAAGTTATGCGCTGACATTCCTCATCACAATAGAATGTCACATCCTTTTTCAGCAGTTTTTCCATGGGCACGGTAATTTGAGCATAGGCTTTAATGAATTTTCTATAATATCCCATATGTCCCAGCATCGTGCACAACTGCTTGACGTTTCTAGGGGCTTCCAAGTTCACAATCGCAACAATCTTTGCGAGGTCCACCATCAACCCTTGCTTACAAACTACATGACCCAACAAGATCCCAAAAGGAACACAAAATATAATTTTTTTCAAATTCATCACAATCTGGTGTCTTCGACATGTCTCCAACATCAGGTGCATAATTGCTACATGGCATTTTACCAATCCAAACACAGTCTAATCATCGAATTATATCTCCAGAAATATCTGAATGAATTCTTTGAACACTGTTATGACTAAGCGAGAAAATTTTATCGACGTGCTCTTTAAACCAAAAGGCATAATAGTGTACTGAAAGAAACCCCACTCTATCATTAAGGTTTTTTTGCTTCTATCCTCTAGCACAATCTTTATTTGATGATACCTAGAAAACCCATCACTTAAGGAATAGGCCTCCTTTCGTCCGACATTGTCTAACACTTCATTTTTAAATGGCGTCAAGAATGGATCATGGACACACAGATCATTCAACTTCTGCAGATCTATCCAAATCCATATTTCACCTTTTTTCTTCTTCTCTTGGACCACCATTGGGCTCACCTCATCGAACTCTTCGACAAGTTCTATAATTCCAGCATCCAGCATTTTATCCAACTCTAAACGAACCTTCTCCTTATATTTTGGATTAAAGCAATAAGGCCTCTGCTTGATAGGTTTCACGTATGGCTTTAATGTGATCCTCATAATGCCCAAATCACCATGTATTCCCTTTAAATCTAAAAACTTCGTGGCAAAGAGATCATGGTATTCACAAAGTAATTTAGCCACTTTGTCTATTGTATTGTAATTCCAATAGTCTCCAATATTTGCAAAATTTAGTTCTTCTTCAGCATTAATGTTTACTTTTCTTGTTTGCAAAGGTGCGGAGATGTCTGGGTTCTCCACTTGTGGTCCTTTTACTACACGATACCCTTATGTCTTCAGAATTTTGATATTCCTTGTTTCTTCTTCCTCTTGTTCAACGGTCACATTATAACATTCCAAGGTGTGGTTCAACTGGGTGCTCCAATCGGGTTGGGTCCATTCCATAGGTTCCTTCAGTGTCCTGAAGGTAACTGCTTTAATTTCTTGAAGCGCTTCATTGATTCTTGCGAACCTGTCCTCAAAGCTGAAAGTCAATAAGAACCCTTCCTTCAATACATCCCATTTTGTATTGCCATGGCGGAGCTCTATTTCAAGATACTAGTTCATGGGGATTGTATCTAAGGTATGAAAAAATACATGTACCCATTCTGGTTGTGGTTCTGTCCCACATGCCTTAGTCCATGTTTCTAGGTGATCACGTGGATCATCCTTTCCATTATACTTAGTCATTCTTGTATTAGCATGTCCAAATTGTAACTTCATCATTCGCCTGTAATCTCACCATCCAACAAAACTATCCTTATGTGTACCCCACTATCGTGTAGGTGTAGCACGCAACGCCAACTCCAATGCTTGAAAATGATGGTCTTTAGGGACTTCGCACTTAAATTCATATAGAAATATATATACGCCAGTCAAACCATCATAATAAGGTAACTTTCTTACCTCTGACGAAACACAGCATAGTGACCTCATCATCATATTGCATCAAAATGTAGATACTTCATGTAAGCAATTTTTCCAATGCTCTAATTCTTCATCTAAGTCAAAAGTGTAGGAACTCTCTCGGTCCCATGCGATCCATCCATCTGTCATTGGATTGATCCAATCCTGATCTCGTGCTATTATCTTGTAGATTTGATGCACCTCATCGTCACTTTCTACGTAATCACAAACTGGTTCAGTATAGCGAACCCCTTTCGCAAGATCCAATGGAACTATAACCCTTAGCAACTTTCTTTCAAATGAAATTGTCCTCTTCTTCAAATTAATGGCCCCATTTATATCTATAGCCCAGTCGATTCCTAGGAGTGCAGGGTAGGGATTACAATCATCAATAATTTTGATAACTTCAAAGTCTGCTAATGCACTCACACCTTCAATATCAACCGTTACGCCATATAATCATCCCATGGGGATGATTTTCAGCTGATTCATGATCTTGAGATGAATAAGAGACCACTACAACACATGTATCCCCGTCCTTTCCCATGTCTATTTTGGTAGAACATTCACATCAAATCCCAGATCCCAAATGACTTGGTCCATTTCATAATCACCTATCTGTGTGGTTAGCCGCATTTCACATCCTATTCGTGCCTGATGCTTACCAATATTTCTAACTATGTGATGCTTCGTACAAGTCTTTCCGTATTGGAGAACTTATCTATTAAGTCTTGCAATCCTTCCACAACCTTCAGTAGCTTCATACAGGTCTCCAAAAATGTAGTGAGTATGGAATGATTAACCTCCTGTGTCGTACTGGTTTCTAGTGTCTTGTCTTGGCTTCCTGAGGTGGAGGCCTCAACGAAGCTCTTCTTGGCTTCCATAAATGTTTCCTTGGTGCGATTAAGGTCAAAGGTGACTTATTTCTCAGGAGACTTACGAAACCATCCATATTCTTAAGCTTGCTTAACTTTATCTGCGCCAGTTGACATTCCAATCCTTAGTACAATATTAATGCTCTGATCCTCCTCATGGTGCTCAGCCCTCATCATTTGCAAATTCTGCGTAAGGTGCTGAGGCTATGTTTTCTTCTCTTGTATTTTAGCTAGTAGCACTGAACATTCTTCTTTGGCATGGTCGAATTTTCTATGGTATTGACTTAAAGGATGTGTAGGATTCGGGTAGTTTCACGTGAAGTGCCTCGAATGTTCACAGTTGTAGTAGATAATTTGACCACGACCTCTACCTGGTCCTCCTCCGAGTCCTCGTCCTCAGCCTTCAAAACCCCCACGTGCTCCTCCTGCACCTTGATCTAGAGCCTGAGTCTCTACTTGCATATGGTAATTAGGGGTTCTTTCCATCATCAGCTCATAATTTCGACAGTGGCGTTCATCATGGCCCACATATTTGCAAAAATTGAGAACAACTCTTGGGGTGTCTAAACGAACTTTTGAAGTAAGTGGTAGTTATCCATCACATGTCACCCAGTGACTTGATAAATTACGCACCATAGTGCATCTCCCATGCTTGGCCTGGCTGGAGCTTCTGGCCTCAGGGGGACTAGCCCCTATAATATAATTCACACAGACTAGATAATGATCTTTATCTTTCCCATGGCCTTTGCACTTCAAGCACCAAACCTATGCACACACTTATGGTTTAGTCTCTCTTTCTTTCTTTAAACTCTGTAATTCTAGGCACAGACTTACTAACTGCGAGTGAATTTGTTGTACCCCTAGGTTTGTATCCTGAATAGGTGATTAGTGCAACGTCATCATGATCTCCAAGGCTTCTACCTGCGTTGCTATCTTCTGCTTTGACAGAAAAACTCTTAAATGCGATAAAAATGATGCGATAAACCAGTCACAATGTTAGATATTTGAGATTTGGATGGTAGCCTATCTAATCTGGCACTTCAAACTCTGATTAGAGTCCTAAGGTGTCTCCTCGACTCTGATTAGGATCTCCTTAAATTCAATAACTGACTATGCCTTCGATTTAGGATTACTATATTCTTTGTTCTAAGTTGTCTGAATCTCTACTAATGATGCATGAGGATTATCAACACAATACTTAATGTACTAGGTTAGCACACGATCTTGTAGGGCGTAACCAACTATGCATTCTTTATATTATCATTAGTGATTTACTATACTATCCATACAATGTTCAAAACAAACCAGAACTGCTATGGATCTTCACTTCCTATGCCCTTGAAGATCGACATCTTTATTACATTTGCCATGTTGAATGGTGGCGGTGGAGGTGGAGGTGTGGGTGAAGGTGTATTCGGTGAAGGTGGAGGTGGAGGTGGAGTGGATGGATGATGTGTTATAGGAATGCCCTAAGTTATTAGCTGAAAACACTTTACAGTGTAGTCTTCATTGCCCCTTCATCGTCGCTTCAAGGAGGGCCAATCAATGGGCTATACTCTGGTCCTGATTCTTCATGATTCCTAAAGAATCTTCCACTTTGCATAGCTCTGAACATCAAGGCAATGGAATTATCCGCTTTTCACACAACAACATCTTAATCCAAGTGTTCAATGACCTAATGTACTTACCTTGTGGTCCTCTGAAGAATTTTCATTCCGCCTTACTATAGCTAATTGATGTGTTTACTGAAAATTCAGTAAAAAATCCTCCTAGAATTCAATCAAGCCAGTGATAAACAACCTACATGATCTTGTTATCAAATCTCTCTAGTCTTCACACCAATTCTAGAGTCCACACTATAGGATGGTCGAGCTTCCACCTTCCTTGAGTATCTTCCAATTTAGCTAACCACTCATATAATTCAATTGGAAAAGTGTTAAAGAAAAATTCATGTACCTCTATATACAGATACATATTCAACCAATCCTCCTTCGACAATGGTGGATTCTTGTTTTCTTGAGCTGTGAACTCGTGAATCTTCTGATCTAACCACTTCTCAATTTCTTTCCTAGTCAGATTTTAGTGATGTGACATCAAATATCTCTTTAAGCAGATCCTGGTCGTGGAAACATAACCATTTGTTGGCTTAGGGGGTCCTGACCTAGGTTCAAAGTTAGTTGCACCAACCAATAAAACCCTACGTTGATGGCCCTTTCAGCAACAAACCACATAATGCAGGCTATAGTGTCATCCGAGGCAGTATTGGGGGATGCAAGAACCAAGTTTCTACATCCAGAGACTACTATGATGTCTTCCAGCCCCTTCGATCTACCTCTGCCCAGATCAATAGACTTCTAGGGCTTGCTACTATATATAAGTTAAATTGCTCAAGACATTCATGAAGGTCCATGATCAGTCTTTGTAGACCTTAAACAATTGACTCACCTACTTTCACGCATAAAAAAGAAACCCTAGATCGAAGTTCGAGTAGATCTACTTAATTCATCATAAAATATAAGAGAAAAAGCTTCTAACTTCACAGAAGTGGATAACCATTGATTTCATATATTATCATGACAAATTGAGTGAATTCAGGTAGAATTCATTCAATATTTCATAGGGAATATCATTGATCGACCACATATAACATAAACAGATGCAATGGAAATACTCAGTAATTCTTCAAAAAACTCTCTTTATTGATCTTCAATTCACCGATTACAAACTCTTCTTACCCTACGCACACAACTGTAGGAGTTCATGCACTCAGCTACAATCTCTACCTAGGCCTCCTACACACTCAACTCCAAGAGCCCCCCTTTCTCTACCTAAGCACATGAAGGAGAGCCTTCCTGTCTTAGTTGTTGCTCAAGACAACAAAAACTCTTCAACGTACCCAATTCTCCATCAAATTCTATCTCTAAGACTTGCTATGAATCAACTATTTATATATTTTCTAATACAATACTATGGCCCACACTCATTGGTGAGTCTTTAAAACCAACCAAAACAAGGGGATAAGACCGCTTTGACTCCTATCTATCTGCATGCTTTGCATCCATGTTTCGTGGAGACTTTACATCTTTCACAAAAATGACTAAGTTAATTCATTTCTACCCCTAGGGACCGCATCTCAACAGCTATACTCTGTAATATTATTCATTTTTTGACCAAGGCATATCCCATGAATAAAAACTAACTCATATGTGGGTGAATAAATGAACAAGGATGCAGAAGATAAATTCTATGTACTACAACTAACACCATTAGCAAAGCAAATGTAAGTTTGAGGGAGTGTCGACATGTGTGCATGATCTTTTGAGCAGTGGAAAACCTTGACATATAACCACCACAAGCTCCAAAATGTCAATAATTTAATTACTTTTCATCTTCCTTGTGGGTTAAAAATATTCTGAAGATGGAATCAACACCACGACGATAAAGTGTACCACCAACAATATTGTATTGCTAGTATTGGTGCAGGATACAATGACAATCAGTTCGATTGAGTTCTAGATGAAATATTTGGGTATAAAGATAAATGATGATATATCCATACCAAGAATCTAAAGTAATGATAAGAAAGAGACATTCATCTGGAAGAGAATCCTCTTCCACAGTTTGTGTCTGATTATAGGGAAAGGCACACAATAATTCAATAAATACTAGCGATTTCTTAGATTTAGATTTTATGAATTCCAAATCGAATTCTTGCAGAAAAACTATCCATTTAGAATACTTTCCCCCCAGTAATTGTCTCATAAGAATATAAACCATGGGGTTTCAATTGGAAATCATGTAGGTTTGTGCAATAGATTGTAGCGATGGAATCGTTGGACAACATGAACGGTTGCCAAGGATAATTTCTCCACATGTGAATATTTTGTTTCAGTTTTGAATAGATTTCTACTTAAGTAATGTATCACATACTCTTTGTTCAATTTGTCTTCCAAAACTAAAACCATTACAGTACTGGCATTAGATGCAGCTATGTATAAAAATTAGTCTTGATGATAATCAAGAGGATGCAACAACAGTTTATGGGTCAATGCATATTTAAGAGAATCAAAGGCCTTTAAGTAAATGAAATGCCCCTTTTCAAAAGTCAAGTAAAACCTTTGGTTAACTCGGCATAGTTCTAGATGAATCGATGGACAAAGTTTCCCTTCCCTTCCAAACTTTGGAGTTGGCAAAGATTGGAAGGAGGAGGAAAGTTCAGAATAGCCTCAACCTTGAGTGGATCGACATGAATGCCTTCCTTTGAAATGACGAATCCTAGCAATTCAACAGGATTTAAAAAAAAAAGAAACTTGTGTGGATTCAGGTGTATATTGTAGTGACAACATCTAATAAAGATAACTCTCAAATTATTTCGATGGTCTTCCTATCTCAGTGAATGAGCTAGAAAGTCATCCAAATAAGGTTGCCTAATATGCATGATATCTTGAAATGTGTAAGACATAGACCATTGGAAAGTTGCACCAAATTTCTTCAAACAAAATGGTAGTTTTCAATAGGAAAAATCCTCCCATGGATAGATCAAAGCAGCTTTATTTTGATCATCTAGGTGTATGTTGATTTAGTTGTACCCAGAAAATTCGTCTAGAAATGAGATCATTTCATTTCCGGCACAATCATCAATGATTTGATTGATAAAGGGGGTAGGGTAATTTTTTTTGGACAGTCCTTATGGACATCCCCATAATTGATGCATACTCTAATGGTTCCATGCTTCTTGTTAACATGTACATTATTGGACACCCAATCGGTTAAGGGATCTGGGTAGTAGAAACCTGTTTTGAGTAGTTTCTCAACCTCAGCTTTAATCGCAACAACCTTTCATGGATGCACAGGACGTAATATTTGTTTGATAGGTTTTTCATCTAGGTAAGTCTTGATCTCATGCACAAAAATGATCAAATCAATTCCTCACATGTCCTCATAGGACTAGGCAAAAATGTTGCGGAATTATTAGAATAGGGATTTATATGTTTGAAACTTTTCAAATGAGCACAAAGCATCTATGTGAATATTTTCAATAATTCTTGTTTCAACTAAGACGTCAATGGAAATCGTTGTAGATATATTACCCAAATTCCTTTCGGATTCAACTTGAAGAACTGAAATGGCATTCCAGAATATCTACAATCTTAGGTGAAAACATAGTTGAAAAATCATTCTCAATTTTATCAGGGTCAGGTAGAAAATATGAACGATGATGATAATCATTACATGGAATCTCATCTGAAGTCATGACATCCATAATACTTTCTTTAATTGGAAACATAAAATCAAAAGGATCAGGAACTGTAATCGTTCTGACCATGGTAAAGAAGAATAATCAACATTGATTCTATCCACTCAATCAATCTTAGAAGATGATGGGTAGGAAAATGATTGAACTACCTGATAAGCCAATTCAAGAGGGTTCAAAGGCATCTCATTTCCATAGGAGGTAATTTCATACTCTAAAGGAATTATCCATGAATCAAATGTTTCCATAGTGCTTGATGTAATCTTGTTAACCTCGACAAAATTAGAAGGAAAGTTAGGTGGAGCGAGCGCAAAGGTTCCCATCAATGATTAGTCTTTGAGAAAACCAACAACAACATCTTCATAAAGAGCATTATTTTTTCCAAAAAATAGTATGCTACCCATAGATCTCATTTGAAAAATAAATAAGATCACTACTGACATAGAGTATGTCCAATTTCGACCTAGAAAAAGGTTGTAATCAAGCTAAGAATTGACAACTTGAACTTCGATCACGACCATTTTACCCTCTAATTCTATGGGAAGATCATTTAGGATTCCAAAAGGATGAAAATATCTTCCATTGAAGGCTTTTAGAGTGGTAGGAGAATTATTGATGATTGGAGAACCTAAAACATTCCAACAAGAAATCGACATAATACACGTAGAAGCTCCTTCTTCGACAACAACATGAAACACTCGTCTGGTTTTGACAAAAACTTGTACCTGGAATGCGAGTTGATGTGGGAGTTTAAATATATGGCTCTTAAGATCAAAGATAATTAGATTAGAATCTTGCAGATCAATAGCTCCAATTTCTAATAATAATATATTTCATTGTGCTAGACATGTTTGGATCACCTCAAGAGTTGACATTGCAGAAGGAGACATCTAGATCTTTAACAATGTTGTAATTCTGTGTAGCTCTAGTATGTGGATTGAAAGCTGATTTTTGAAGCACACATTTGGGATGTGGTCGAATCATCATGTCCAGATTCACTTTCCCAATCTGTAATGGTTCAAAAATAGGAGGAGGAATCAAACTAGAAGGTTGACTAGATGAACTAGTCTCATTCCCATTCGCCACAGGACCCTTAGATCCATAATCATTTGATCTCATAGCTAGCATAACTTGCTGTGAAGATATCATCATGATATATTGTGATGTGAAAGAGGGAAATGTGTTACGAGAAACTATTTTGTTGTCTTCAAATAGGAAATGGATCCTTAGAAATAATGGGAGTTGGAGAACCTTTAATGAATTTGGAAATGTCTGCCAAATGTGCACATTCCATCGTGTAATGATCCTATTGCAAATAAGGCAAGGCTAACGAGCTTTCCATTTCTCATAATTAGGTTAAGTTTTAGTGGGATTTTCTTTTAGAGAAGCATTTTGTTTCGATAATTTACCTTTCCCTTTCTTTTTACCTCCAGATGATTGAATCTTTCTAGTAGATGATTATATGACATTAATTTTGGAAATAACTTCGGGAGAAAGTATTTCAACGGGTGAATCTTGTATGGCCAAAGTATAATTACTTTTAGAATTTATTTTTCCCATTTAGATTGTTGGCTAACAGAACCTATTATACCATCAACATCATTAGATCTTGTTTGATCATTTGTTGGGCACGTAAATTCGATATTTTTTTGTACAATATGCCAGATTGAGTATAGACTAAGTCTAAATATTGGGCACAAGAAATTACCTAATCTTCGGTCATGACACATCCCTTGGAAACATATTCCATAATAACATGAAGTAATGACGTCATAAACCATTCAGCTAAAATATTATCTGGAACAAAAACTTTGACTAACCAATGTCGACCTCTACATTCATGGATATGATTAGAAATGTGAGTTGTTTGATTATTTTAAGGAAGTCAATATTTCAGTACCAATATCATAGTGAGTTGCTAACTAGAAATGCGTTAAAAACATTGTTGCTAGAGAGTTAAAGTTATGGAAAGAAGCACGAGGTAGCTCTATGTACCATTTGGCTGCTGAAGTGGTTAAAGTTCATTGGAAAAGGTAGAGAGATAAAATCATCAATTAAAGAATTTGATGCACAACAAAGATTTCCTTAGGTTAAAATCAATCAAGAGGGCTTACCTCTTGGTCACTTATCCTATTTGATGAAGTCTTCGCTTGCTCGCTCTAACAATCTCTCGCTTCCTTCTTCAAATCCCTGAAACAAGTAAACAAAAACGACACACAAACATAATAATAGACAAATTGCAATTCAACCTATTTAACAAGTCAAGAAGCATTAAGTCATGGATATGTAATATTACAAAACATGTAGGGAATTAATCAATAGTTGCATATATTAATATCAAAGAGAGATTACAACCATTCATCTTGACGCTGTAGTCTTCCTCTGATAAGACCAGGTTCTCACACACTTCTGCTAGCATTCCATGATGGCTTCAAACAACAATAGTTTAAGGGATCTTCCCTTTGGGCTTCACTCCAAACCAAAACACACCTCTCCCTCACACAGCCAGATAGCTACAACTAGTAATAGCTTGTTGTCTACTCCAAACGAAAATAGCAAAAGCACACCAAAATCAACACTAGCTTGTGCTTGGGAAGAATGGAGATTTATATAGGAAAAATGAATGGAAGATGTATCCTCTTCTCATGGGAGAAGGAATTATCCCTTGAGGTAGTTCCATCATTATAGGTGAAAGGAGCCCAAACTGACATCCTTGACCCTATCCAGCGAAACCATTTACTAAACTTTCGTTACGAAGCTTCTAGAGCTAGAAGCTTTGGCTCCAAATTTAAAAAACTTTCCAAAAAAAGATCGGTGCAACTAGAACACAGCTTAGTCACACCGATCGGCACAAGGGATAGTGCTAATCTCTGCACATCAGCGTGGGGAAGAGAAAGGTCATTAGCGTCGGTCTTATAAATTGGGAAAAACAGAATTTTCAGGGGAAATGGTTCAAAAGGGAATTGATATGCTCATGAGAAGCGACATAGTGGGAGTTTCTTCATGAAGGCAACGCATGTCGGGTTCACTGTAGAGGTCCTCCAAGATCAAGGAAAGGGGAGTATAGGGACAGTGACAAAACATTATGTAATAGATGCCCCCAAAAGCGTGAATGCGGAGCTGGAGTGAGGAATGAAATGCTTTATGAATCTGTGCAGGGAACCATTCTGCCATCAGAAAAATTACAAGCAAGTACGTATACATATACATAATCTAAGATCTCCATCAAATGATAAATGAATTGTGGCATGGACGTAGCCATCTAGAGAATGATCATGGAAATGGATCTAGGTATGGGTGTAGCCATCAGTTTAAGAGGATCATAACGAAACCAAGGTAATGTCGCAGCCATCCGATAATGAGAAGGATCACATACGATAACTCATGGTCTAGTCGTAGCTAGCAATCTAAAAGAGGCATGCATATCATCATAATCATGTCACACCACTTCACAACCTAGAATTTTGTGATCTGAGTCCAGGGTCTTACACTCCAACATGACCTGATCAAAGTACATATTCTAACATGTGAATAGATGTGTTGACATTGAACATGCTAGAAAGTCTCTTGATTACCAGTCGATGATGTAAGCTATTGATAAGCACGAGAGAGACAACCAATAATGACAATGTTCCTCAAGGTATTATCAACACAATCCATGGAATGTGAATAGAGGAACCAAAGTTGAACACCTGTGAAATCACTCGATCAAAAGCCAATGACGTGAACTTGTTGTCGTGTGCGAAGAACTTTCCATTAGGGCAAGCAATCTCCGAGGTACTGGAAAGGAGTCTCTTAGTCCACTTCTCAGATAATGAGTTGTAGTCGACAGAAAGCGACCGTGTCGAAGGAGGGCCATAATGAATTCCACATCATCGACGCAAGATGAAAGGATGCAAAATGATTTTAGATGATACAAAGAATCAGAAGTAAGTGTAACTGTAGAAGGACAACTCTTGAACATATCGGAAACACAACTTGAATTTTGGTAGCTTTTGGATCCATAAGATTGGTGGTCATGATGACGTGGTAGTGTTTTTCAAAATTTGCTATCTATGAATATATACTAATTCCCTAGATAAATATCCATATCTAGAACAACAGTTTAAAGTATTTTAGTCTTTTTCTATAAGGAATAGATAAGATGAGAAGATGAGAAGACCTACTTTTAGTTCCACTTTCCTCTCATATCCTTTGTATCGATCCTGTCGCTCCTTCCCATACTTAATATGCTTGAGAAGTACCCGTAAGCACAAATAGAAAACAAAGAATCGATCAATGGAAAAGATCTATTGAATATAAGTGAATGGAATCAGATACATTTCACACATTTAAGCATTATAAGTCAATCCAAACATATGGGATAAAGGTTCAAACACTTTATTGAATAGAAGAAGGAATTACAACCGTTGCGTTTGATTCAAAGTCATTCCTCCAGCTTGGATCCCATCCACATCACATCAAAATCATGAAAAAATTGTAGGATTACAATACTTGCTTCAAAGCCAATTATCATAGCAACATTATCTCCTTACAATTCAACATAATCCAGCCCCTGATCACTTAGATGAGTGGTCAATTTATAGGGAGATGAAGGAGGTTTTGTCATAAATGGTGGAATTAAATAGCCTTCCATACTTAGAATTAGTTCCATGGAGGAAGGGATGAGAGGATAAGATGCATCTTAACTCATTCCTCATCCATTTTCGATCTCAAAGGAGTTGATAAGTGAGGGAACCTTCTAAATGACTCCAAGAGATAAGAATATTCCCTAAACCCTATGTGAATTTCGTTCAATCTCACCTAGTGCAAGTGAAAGGAAGCCTAAGTGCTTTGAAGAGCACCATTGCATGGACTTAACTGCTCTACAGTGCACCCTACAGGGTCGTCCCTATGCGGGTCCTTCTAGAGGCCATTTCTGGATGTCTTCAAGTCATGAAACTATTTGAGAAGGAGGCATTCAAAGCAGTGACTTGTTTGGGGCATGTAGCAACTGGAATTAGGGTTTGATGAGCCCTAAACATTAATCTGAATGATAGGATTGATGTGCCCAAATGGATCTATAACAACATCCCCCTAAAGCATGAAGTCAGAAAAATGCTAATGTCGAATGAAATGCTTTACGATGTGACAAGGAGGTATCAAAGTCAAAGGTTACCTACATCAATTACAATACATATATCATGATATTTTGATTTTTACATGAATTGCTGAGGGAAGGCATACCCATGCTCAGCTTATAAAATTTCATTACATGTACATAAACAACCATCTACAGATATAGACCCATGATTGGAATGACCATCAATGTAAAGCCATTGTACATATGATTTTGTAGTCCTGAAATCACAACCCTGATGGATGAAACTAGATTCGGGGTCTTCTATCTCATTCAATTTTTTGCTTAAGTATGAGCCTAACCATGCAAAGATGTGATCTAAAGTCGAACATGGGAGGAAACCATCTGATACCAGCCAATGATGTAAACCGTTAAGAGACACGAGAGAAATCATCGATAATGATAATGATCCTCAAGGTATTGCAGTACATTCTGAATGGTGTTAATGGATGATTTGATGTCAAACACCATACAAAGTGTTTCAGTCGAAGGCCATTGATGTGAACCTATCACTAGAAGAGAGAAACCTGCCATTGACGTATGCAAGCCTCAAGGTACTAGAAGGGTGTTTCTAACTCAACTTCTTGGATAATGAGTTAATTTCGACAAGAAGCGACTCATCGCAGGGGGGCATTGATGTATCCCACATCAACGACATGAAACGAGTGTAATGATTTTGGAGACGGAATTTGGCTGACGACACAAGGTTCAGGAATGGCAGTCATGAAAATGAAGGCTTATGGTATTGTAAAGGATGAATTTTGGCTGAGTGACTTCTCTTGAACATATCGGCGACACTGAATGAATTGGCATCATTGACCCAAAACCAAAGTAATGGATGGTGTGATAGACCATAGGTATGATAACCATCAAGAAGATAACCCAACCCAAATAGTCTGAATGAATTGGAAGCATTGACCCAAAACAAAAAGTGATGGATGGTGTGATAGACCATAGGTATGATAAGCGTCAAGCAGATAACCCAACCCAAGTAGTCGCAGTGATGAAGTGAAAGTGTCATGTTCAAAAGCGACTTGCTACCATAAAGTGGTTTTCCATTTTTTCCCATACACCTTTTTGGCTTCGTCCAGATAGGGACAAAGGTGAATGGGGTGATTCCCTTCACATAACCTACAAGGAAACTTAACTTTACCATTAGGTGCATGCCCCCCCAAGTTTCATCACATTCACCTAAGTCGACTCCTTGCGGCTATTAGGTGGATGGAATGAAGGTTCATATACAAGATCAAGTGAAAGACTCAATTCGGATTTTATGAGATCTACTCAAAGACTCGACTTGGAACTTTGCTCCAAGGGACCCTGTTTCATTTTTTAATGAGGTTGACACAGTAAAATAAATATCGTCAGACCCTTGTTTCATTTTTTAACGAGGTTGACACAAGACAAGGAACTATGCTAATATTACTTGTTTCATTTTTTAACGAGCTTGACACAAGACAAGGAACTCTGCTCATATTCCTTGTCTCATTTTTTAATGAACTTGACATAAGGCGAGGAATTCTGCTCATACCCTTTGTTTCATTTTTTAACGAGGTTGACACAAGACCAAGAACTCTCCTGATATCCTTGGTTTCATTTTTTAATGAGGTTGACACAAGACCAGGAACTATCCTCATGGACCTGTTTCATTTTTTAATGAGGTTGACACAATAAAAGAAATATCCTCATAGTCTTTGATCACAACTCATAAGAGTTCATGAAGGATATACCTAGTTCCAATGCCCCCAGTACATAATGTACAACATCACGGAATTGATTGTGAGTTGATGTAGGCATGGAACGGGTTGCCACATAATTAACCCATGGCGAGGATGATACCATTGGTACAAAAGGACCATTTAAAGTATTTTAGTCTTTTCCTATAATCAATAGTTAATATGAGAAGATGAGAATACCTACTTGTAGCTCCACTTTCCTCTCGTCTCCTTTGTATTGATCCTGTCACTCCTTCACATACTTAATATGCTTGAGAAGTACCTATAAGCACAAAAAAAAAACATAGAATCGATCAAAGCAAAAGATCTATTGAATATAAGTGAATGGAATAAGATAATTTCACACATATAAGCATGATAAGTCAATATAGACATATGGGAGAAAGGTTCAAACACTTTATTGAATAGAAGAAGGAATTACAACCATTATGTCTGATTCAAAGTCATTCCTCTAGCTTGGATCCCATGCACATCACATAAAAAGCATGACAAACTTGTAGCATTACAATACTTGCTTTAAAGCCAATTCTCATAGCAACATTATCTCCTTAGAATTCAACATAATCAAACCCCTGATCACTTAGCTGAGTGGTCAATTTATAGGGAGATGAAGGAGGTTTTATCATAAATGGTGGCATGGAAATTAGTTCCATGGAGGAAGGGATGAGAGGATAGTATGCATCTTGACTCATTCCTGATACATTTCTGAGCTCATAGGAGTTGATAAGTGAGGGAACCCTCTATATGTCCCCAAGAGATAAGAATATTCCCCAAAACCTATGTGAATTTCACTCAATCTCATCCAGAATAAGTGAAAGGAAGCCTAAGTGCTCTACAGAGCACCATGGCATGGACTTAACTGCTCTGCAACACACCCTTACATGGGCCTACCTACGCTGGTCCTTTCAGAGGCCATTTCTGGATGTCTTCAAGTCATGAAATTGTCTAGGAAGGAGGCATTGAAAGGGGTGACTTGTTTATGGCATGTAGCAACTGGAATTAGGGTTTGATGAACCCTAAACACTGATCTGGATGATGGGATTGATGTGACCAAATGGATCTGTAATAGGCAGTGATCAAATCGATGGCAAAAAATGAACGACCCAACCCAGGAAGGTCAGCAATAGAAAGGAGGATGTCCCAACCCAATATGAAGCAAAGAGTGTCATGTTTAAGAGTCAGCTACCGACACAACTAATAGATTTCCAAATTTCCCCCTACCATTTCTGGTAAGTACCCCAATTAGTTTTTAATCACAAGCTTCAAGGGGATAGCATATGCTTGCACTATAAGTTCATAATTCGAACAAATCCAACCTAGTAAGTTTAACGAGTCCTAGGAAGGAGAAGCTCATGTTCCTCATGGTGACGAATCCGATGTCATTTAATATTTTAAAGAGTCCAGCAAAGGTGTAACTTGGTATCTTTTTCATGTTTAGAGAGTTTGAAAAAGACACGAAAAATAAAACTCCACATGGTCCCTTTTCTTACATTTGTGTCTCCTGAGACTGAAAAGGTAGAAAACGATACATGAGAGAACCTCTTGACCATTTCAATCAAGAAGTACCTTTTTCGTAAATAGTGGATCCCATCTCAAAAAAGGGATAAACTTCTACTGGGCACATGAAGTTTCACATCTGTTGACGAGTTCGAAACGATAAGGGCTTGACCATATTTTCACTTTTAAAGGGTCGGAAAAGAGCTTGAAAGCGGACCCCCCATTTTATTCTCTTGAACGAGTCAAAAGGGAAAAGTACTCGGAAATATTTTCATCTTTTACGAGTTAAAAAAGATCTTAAAGGTGACTTGTCCTGGAGGAACGAGTGGTATAAAGGGAATTAATGTGCTCATGAAGAGGGACACAATGGGACTTTCTTCATGAACGAAAAGCATGCGAGGATCACTGTAGAGGTCCTCCAGGGTCAAGGAACAGGGAGTACAGGGACAGTGACAACATGTCGTGTAATAGGTATCTGACCAAAACTTTCATTAAAAGGTTGACCTCCAACTATAGGGTGAGATCTAACAACATGTTTTCCTGCAAGTGGAGGATAAGGCGGTTGCCCCCCATGTGGGTAATAAACACTAGTTGGGGTTACTTGAGGGTTACCTAAATTACAAAACAGCATATGAATATATTGGTCTGATACCATAGATGCTTCAAGCATGGATGGAGATAAACTAGATGACAAAGTAGAAGGTTGAGGAGAAGGAATAGCTCCTAAAAAATTCCTAGTAAGTGACTAGTATCTAGGAGGAACTGATGGAACGCCATACAATAGTGGTTTTGGGGAGCTGGTAAACATTGTTGAATTAGTAGGTTGGCTCCCAAGAGGAAATGTTGACATGGTTATTCTTGGTGAGTAAAAAGGAATGCAATGGGGTGGAAAGCTAGGACCTAAAAGGTTCAGAAGGATAGAATACCAAGGATTAGGTTAGAAGGGATCAAAATTAACTCTTGGAAAAACTCTTGGATCAAAAGGTTCACCAATGGTAACTAGAGTATGAGGTGAATCTTCCTCCTCGTTCTGAGTAATGTCTTTAATGATAATCAATCTAGGAGGTAATCCAATCATAATTTAAGCTTCCTTTGAGGTGAAGGTCGAGCACGAGTAATAACTAAAATAATCAAATGTGATCCAGGTTGACAAATATTATACTGATGTTCTTGCACATCTCATTCAGTTAGTTCAATGTTTAAAACTTCACCAATACCAGATTTGGTTTGAACTACTTTAGTAATTTCTGGTCTAGAATGAATTAAGCCTGATTCTACTTCTTATGTTGGATTCACTTCGATTTCTACTACCTCAAAATGTAAAACTATAGATGTTTTAGGTTGTTCTAAGGTTCCATATCTTGTTGATTTTGACCTTAAATTTTTTATCATTTCCAATTGACTAGGTGTATGTTCAAGGGGTTTACCCTACATTCTATGTGACTTCTTTGGTGATTATGCAAGGATGAAATTTTTATCATAAAATCAAACAATATTCATAATCGAATCCTAAAGCCTCTAAAAATTAAAAGCAATCAATTAACACATGCTAAAAATCTAAGGATTCAAACCATTCGAACAAGCTTTTCATAACAAACTCACTAATTCGCGATGAAATCCAATGTTAGAGAGATTAAAGTGAAAAGTGGCTATA
The DNA here is from genome assembly GCA_000404065.3 of Pinus taeda. Classification (NCBI taxonomy): domain Eukaryota; kingdom Viridiplantae; phylum Streptophyta; class Pinopsida; order Pinales; family Pinaceae; genus Pinus; species Pinus taeda. Next base: position 103,226 of record APFE030679023.1, read on the forward strand.
GATAGAGTGGGTGGAACCAGTTACATTGACAACCTTCTTAATGTAAACTATCTGTTGTAAGTAAACTTCATTTATGCCATCTCGAATGAAGAATACCCCCCAAAAATTCGCAAGTGAGTCTAGTCAATGTTTATTTCTGGTACAACACAGACTTACCCTCTGCCGTCACATCAGGTAAAATTCCTAAGGTTATAGTCGTTAAGGTTATGACATAAAATAATTTAACCTGGGGGGACAATCGCAGATCAGATGTACACACGAGGGAAGAGTAATAAAGCACAATCCCCTTGAAAGTTACTCAACATGGTTAAACTAAGGTTTAGTTCCAAATGACTCCCAAGTACCTTTTGAAACTACTTTAAGTACATGTAACTCGCTCTACCGTAGCCAATGAAGTGAGGTTGATCATTTTACCAGGTGTGATATGATCTCATGCTTGACTAATTTGTAAGGGGAGCTTCCCAAAGAAAAATTGCGGTAAATTGATTTTTCTCCCTATCATGAGATGCTAATGTCTGTTTGAATCTTTGGAAAGTTAACTCACTTTCCTATTCTAGATCCCTACAACCTAATCTACTGTAGGTGGAAAAGAGCCCTAAGAATACAAACTTCTATATTGATTTTATTAGAGTTTATTCTAAGAGATTTTGTTTACTCAAAGGTAATGGACGTGAAACTTGATATTATTGTCACTTGACGCAAATTCTAATGCAATAAAAAATGAAAATGATATCTTCTTGTTTCAACGAATTTCTATCTGAAGGGAAGAGTCTTTCAATTTTTAATAGAATTGTAAAAAAATATAAATCCCACTATAACCCTTTTGCTACAATGCAGATATCCAATCTTGAATTACCCAAATATTGGAAACAACTTCAAGATTTTCCCAATAACAGAAAAAATCAAGAAATCTCTCTTTAAACATACTATCACTCGGAAATTCGCAAAATGCAAAAAGAAACTAATGATCACTAAAATTATTTTTTCTTTAATTGAATGTTATGAATTCACTTGCAACAAATAGTAGAGTTTGTAAATACTTTAGCAATGTAAGGAAAAGGACATTTCATTTCGAAACTAACATAATAATTATTTTTCACAGATAATACCCAATCTTGTAAAATATTTACTTTCACACACAAAACAATATTTTGCAGAAGAGTGAACTAAAATCAAGACCTAATTGGACCGGAAAAAGAAAGGTAGACAATCAACAAGGCAAGACCAACTAGTCTTTCTTTTGATAGATTGGCCATTCACCAAATGAGATTTTACCCTAATTTGTAAAAAAAAGATAATCACAAGTAGATATTTTCACATCACTTGGTCATACTCACAGACACTCAAAGAAGGTACAAACAAGTTTAACTTAATAGAAAAATCCAAAATTTTTGGACTTGATGAGGATAAAACTCAAATTTTAAAAAATTCCAGGTATGTAGGTAGGTCCTAGAGCAAACTAGTGCACATACACTCTATTACAGAGAGACAAGTGCACATAAATGCACATTTTGTCTAAAGCCTAAGTGCGTACAACATGAAATTTTGGAAAAAATAAAAAACAAGTAAAATCAAACCCAAAATCCAAACTTTTAAGATTTCCAAATACTTAAGGAAGGCTTGCACAAAAGGTAAAACAAGGAAAAAAATGGAGAGTGAGACGATTCCCCAGTGGAGTCACCAATTTTTTATGTGTACTTATCCCTCTTGTGAACAAGAGTGATCTCCCTATACCTTCAAGAAATATTGTAACAAACAACTAGGAACTGCTACCTTTCTCTAGACTAGTATTAACTGAATGAAATAGTATGATACAATCCACTTACCATTTAAATTTAAATGCCTAATGGAATCTTGTTGAGAGTTTTAGACCATCTACTTCTCTTCGATGCTTTAGATATCTTCTCATCACTTCCCACAACTTCTCTGAGATGTCCTGAAGGAGATATACATCGACAGAAACATACACAAGATCAAAGTATCCAACATATAGAATAAGATATATTGGACTAATTAACCCAATCATATACCAAAATGCATCAATATGCAATCAAAGTCTAAGTAGGTGATCAAGGAATCCTGCCAATTATAGCAATAGAAGCATAATTGAGATAGAACAGTTGCCTTTGTATTAATAAAAATGGAGAATAAACTTACAACCTTGAAGCCTTGATGTTGCATGTCCCCTACCCCCCAACCCCCCCCGCCACAATCTCCAACCCTCTCCTAGAATGAATAGCCTTCCAACCTTCTTCCAACAACATAACCCTACTTCCAATAGTCCTCTCCTAATCCTCAGACCCATGATAACTTTATAGGCCAACAAGGGGATGTTTGGAATCCATTCTCCAATGCATGAGATCCACTAATTGTGGGACAGGGGTTCGATAAAGAAAGGAAGTTGCTCCATGATGGGAGCGATCAAGGCTGAATAATGCTAATTTTTGCAACTAGGGTCAAATTTCTTCTTAGATAGCTTAGATGACCGAGATGATGATTTCATTAAATTCATGTTTTTGAGAGGACTACAATCAAACTAAATATCACCCTATTTGAATAAGTGGAATTTTATTTTTCAATTATTTTATACACTCCTGTATAACGGAATAGGTTTACCCTAAGCACATGTGGAATTGGACAGGTCATCCTTAACCCTAAGTAGACCCTCATGGAAGCCTATAAATAGAAGAGACCTAAAGCTCATTTGTACACATTGATCAAGCCATCTTCTATTTTCTTCTTTTGTCTTGGTTCGCACAGGTTTATCGGAGGAAGTTTGCACAAGATCTGAAATCATAGGGGTGAAGCTCACACAGATCTAGGGCTTTTGTTTTGGACACAAGGACGTAACATATCTTTTTTTTCCCCGGATGAACATAAAGAGTGGCTAAGGGAGTGTCAAAGATGTCTCAAATGCTTGCACAGAATCCTGAAGGGAGTGTCTAAGGTTTCTGAAGCAGATCGGATGGTGTTGGTCCTCGAACACTCACACAAAGTGGTTAAGGGAGTGTCCAAGCAATCATATACACATGCATAGTAACTGGAAGAGAACGAATGGGGTTTTGGAGCAGTTTTGAGTGAGTTTGACCTCGAACACATGCATACAGTCTTCTTGAGAGTGTCTAGGTTGACACAGAATCCCTCACACAGTGGCTGAGGGAGAATCTAGGGAGTTTCAAACGCACGTAGTCAATATTGTTGGGAGTGTCCTAGGTTTTGATCTAGGGTTTGATAGTTTCCTTCAGTTGGATTCAATGATCTAATGGATAAAAAGTTCCTCTCCGCTATTCTGTAGTTCTGCAGCCTATTTCTGATTTGTAAATCTATGCTATAAGTTTATCTATTGGGCTCATTGTACTCTCTACTGAAATTTTTTTATGAGGATCTAATAAAGAACAAGATTTGAAATGGTTTTCCTGTCAGTTATGATTTGGCTGACCCAGGTTTGATCTATACTGCAAACCAACAGAGCCCTCAATCGCTAGAGCTTTCAGCAACAACATGTAAGAAGATCCTTGTATCACCTGAAGTGACTATGGGAGGATTTAGAACTAGGTTTCTATAGCCTTGAAGGATGGTGCAATGTGGCGTTTTATTTTAACATTAATCCTTAACATTCATAAATCACTTGCCACATTAATTTAATTATTAAACTTACCATATAAAAACATAAGTCATCACTGTGTTCAAATAAAGTGCAAGTGTAATGAACTACTATGCTACAATAGATAATAAGAAAATGTACACATGAACTAAGCTACAGGTTATCTACACACTCAACTACAAAGCCTTGCCTTCTTTTCCAAACCACAGGTCATAAGAGTACAACCATTCAATTCAAGATGTGATGTCTTTCTTCTTTATTATTGATCCCTATATATTCTATTACATTGAGGGATATATCATCAAAATAACATGGTCCATATACCATGGAATCCCTAAAACAATCTATGACAATCTGAAAACCATTCATATTTTACAATATTACATGATTTTTACAAAATCGAGGGGATTTGAACCACTCCAATGCCCTTATACCGCACGATATATTCCAATTTCTTCATTGCACACTCCATTTTGCACTTCGTTGTGTGCTCAACTGTGCACTCCACTCCACAAAATGTCAGAGTCTTTGCCAAAATCTAGGGCAAGTTGGGTTGTGCCCAATAGGCCCCCAACACTGACATGTGACTCGTCTTGAGTCACTCGGCTACTTTGCCTTTGATTTTTGCTGCAATATTGGTGTAATCATTGTTGAACTGTTACAGGGTCTCTGTGAACTTCTTTTTTTTGTTGCACACCTCTTCCGTCAGTTCTTCTGTCACATGTTTTGCATCCTTTTGCACCACAACTGTCTCCCTTTGTTGAAACTCTTGAAGCTTCGCATCTACTACCTGTGATAGTTGGAGAGCCTCATCCTGCCATGGTTGAGTCCTTTCTTTTAAAACATGCTCTTTCTTCTCCAATTCCTTAATCTTCTTCTGTAGGGATTTTCCCTCATTGATTTTGGCTACCTTCTATGAGATTGGTAAGGTCTTCGTAGATGCCTGAATTTATTCCCATTGTTGCTACTTCTGCTGAATCACTTCTTGTAATTTTTGCACATTTGGATCTTCCTGCAGCGAAGTCCAAATCTGTAAACTCTCATCTAAAAATTTTCCATAGTCTTCCACTACTATAGAGATGCTGGCCATTGCATTCTTTAGATCAGTATCCCTTTGCTCTCTTACTTCCTGAGGTGTGGTTGGATGTAGCTTCATCTATAGCTCACTGATTTTCATTTCATATTTAAATTGCACATTTCTTATTTTATGCCTATATCCTTTCACTGCAAGGCTGAGCTTCGTGACCTTGTCCTTTCCTAATTATTTTTCGCTGACATCAAGGTTTGGAATCACTTTACATGTTGCTTCAACCACCTCCGTGATCTTATGTTGCCGCTGAACTGCTCGATCCCTCTCTTTTATCATCTAGTCAAGCTTCTACTATAGTGAAGCCCACTCATTTTATACCTAAATGTTCAGTTGCAACGTGTGTTGTTAGCGCAACTTCAACTCCTCAATTATCTCCAAGTGCATCTTGTGTAGTCATGGGAATGGTACCACTGTGATGCTCATGTTGACATGCTTCCACCCTTTTTCTTACTGACGTACCTCAAAGGAGTCAAATTGTAGTTCCCCAGCTAGTATTGGCACTAACCTCGCTGTAAGTGTAGGATTTATTTTCCTTCCTTCTCCAATCCTCTCCATTATCTACGTGGGTTGTCTAACTATTTGTACCAGAATTTTAAATTTTGCAATCCTCTCATGCACAGTTGTGACAAGTACATTATAGCAATAGTCCCACTTAATCCAGGACTCTATTTTAACCTCCTAAATTATATCCCCAATTTTCTCCAGTTCCCCATCAGTAAGGACCATTGGGGTGATATACTTCATCTTATCCACCTTCTTCTTCTTCTTGATCTTCATGGCAGCTTCAGCCTGTGGCTTCCTCTTTTCTGTGACAGCTTGTTCTTTTTTATATCTTTTCAGCCTCCTTATTATGCTTACCTCCTTTAGGAGGATCCTAGAAACCCTCATCATGTTAATTGTCTTCCTTCGATTCTTGTTCATCCTTATCTTTGTCCTTTCCACTCGCTTCACCATGATACAAGGTGTCCTCTTCTGTCGCACTATCTTCTACCTCTGCCTCTCCCTCTGATGTAGTCATCGATTTTACAGGTTATCATTGTACTAGTGTGACAATATCATCTTTTCTTACTAAGTATGATAGGGGATGTGTTTTCTTCTTAGTGTCCTTGCGGGCTTGTATATAGACTTTGTGAAAATCAGCCTTGAACTTAGCAACAGTTCTATACTACTCGTATAGGCTTGGTGATAGGTGAGGGTGTTGGTTCACCAACATATGTAAATCGATGTGATATAACATGAAAAACATCCTATTCTCCATTTCTCATGATGGTTGAGTCGTATACCAGAACAAGGTATACTGTGTAACTTCACATACATTTGAAGCTATCAGAGGGAAGTACAAATCCTCCTGTTCTCTCCATGCTATCTGTTAGGGTCATATAATTTATAGGATCAAATAATGATTGGCTATTATCTTTCAGTTGATAGAAATTGTAAATAATATTGTAATCTACAAATGATTTACAAAAAAAATAATGATGAAAAAGGGGATAAAAAATGTATATGAGAAAAAAAATAGAAAAAAAAAATGAAAACCCCCCCCTCCCCAAAAAAGGAAAATATGTATGCAAGTGAGAAAGTTTAAATTCCACTAAAAAAAATGCATCAAAGACACTTTAGAATATTTTTCAAATAAAGTGTGCATATTGTTTAAATGCAACACAAAAATATATTTCCTAAGTTTGATCATACTGTTTAATCATGGTTGAACTGAGTTAAATAAGGTTGGCTAGCTTAGTGGATAAATCAACCATCCAGTTTAATCTTGGTTGAAATTAATTAGGTAGATTAGAGAAAGATTAACCAAAGTGTTTAAGATTGGTTAAATTTGATAAATAAGTATTAGAATATAAGTTGCATATCCTTAGAAAAAATAAAAATGGGCTTTCTAGATTAAATGCGCCCTTAGGGTAAATTAAGCATGTTTTAGAATAATTAATCTTGCTTGTAATAAATTAATCGTGTCATTTAAACACAATTAACAATTTGTAAATGAGTTACTTGCTCTAAATTTTTAATTTATAATAAAGTCAAAACGAACAAATTTAATTTGTTGGCTTGTGGTATAGAGGCACATAATTCAACTGCCACGAAATACCTTTCTCGAATCAATAGTGGGGTATTGATTTCAGACTCCCTAGTCCATTCTATCATTATCAGTAAGGGGAGGGGGTCTGAAACGTGGATTCAGTTTCCCTGACCCCACACTAGGTTTTCGGTGCTCAACATTTCGCACAGCCCCCGCTCAAAACCTATTACCACCTACCCCTCCCCCCGAAAACTGCTCCGTCTCCCGCCAACATTTATAAGAGCCTGTCACCTCACTGCCTCGCACCATGTCTCTTCTCCCCCTCCACTCCTATCATGCCATGCACCCTCCTTTCTCCCTCATGCTATTTCCCTTCCCTTCTAGCATATTTCCTTTCCTTGTTTTGACACCTGTTTTTCCTGTTGCACCCTATCCACTATGCAATCACTATTTTCTCTCCAACATGCACTAGATCAGAATAGACCCAATACATAATGGTTAAACACAATGGTATTGTCAGTTTCTTATAAAAAAACCTTCTAGTTGTTCAATGTGGCCCCATTATCGCTTCCCATTTACTTCAAAGAATAAGTACAATAGTTTAAAACCCAATCTCCCCACTAAATTTCTCTATCACCCACTACAAATTCTAGATAGCTATCTCCTGGCAAGGTACCTATTACAAAAAGAGAATTATTCAATAACAAACCAATTTTTCCTAGGTAAAAACCACTGGATCTTTACCTCACATTCTAATCATTTAAAAAAATGGCACCTAAGGGAAAGTCAAAACCAACCAGTGAAAACCCAATGACCCCTCCTTCCATTGACCTATACCATTTACCCCTGGTTGACCAACAATATAAAATCACAGAGACCAATTGTGAGTTCGACTTGTTCGAACTGCACAATTGTCTCAAGCAAACATTTCTCCACCAGAGTGATGAAATCAACCTCTGGGAATCCCTCTTGCCACAATTCATGTTTCCCCAGACTCACCCTTTCCTAGATTTTGTTTTATGGTCTCAGACTAGGTATATCCCCAACCAAAGAGCCATTGCAGCCTAGAATGGAGACATACTATAAGCTTAAAGTCAATTAAATAGATGCTTCAAATCCCCCAGAATGATTCTTTGAGCCCTTTGTCTACAGATTTTCTTATGGAACTCTACCAAAAGCTAACCTTCTCTGGAAGAGCAAGAATATTTAAAATTTTCATTCTAGAAGATGTTTAGCTTCCAAAGAAAAATCCACCATATATAGCCTCCTTGTTTCCATAAAAGACCAAGAAAATTGTCTCATTAGTATCTTATCTTCTAGGGTATCAATTAGATCAATTTATCCTAGGTTTTTTGTCCATCCTTTCCATAGAAGAAAAGCCTTTTGTAATGTTTAATTTCACTCAATTCCTTGTAGGCAACATCCATGAGAAAGTTCTCAATATTACGACAGAAGGAATGTTTAAACATGCATCAGTGCTAGTTTATGTGTTTCGATTTTACCAGGCAGAAAGATTCAAAATCACTTTGAAGAAAGTAGATGAACAAGGAAATGCACAATCAGTGATTCAATGGACCTCTTTGGTGTGGAAGAGTTCAAATAGTTTCAGTTTCAGTGACTTCATAGACCAGTTTATTTATATAGTTGCATGCCTTCTTAACAATAATGTGAAACTTAGAATAGGTTCTGAGTACAAAGAACCTTACACCTCGGTGAACAAGTTAAGATAGGAGACTGGTACTTGTACCAGAACCACACGAAAATTAGAGTGTATGGCTGTGAGATGCCACCATACAAACTACAAAAATATGTTCCTATGAGAATTTTTTCATTGGAATATATAAGCAAAATGATGAACATGGATGACCTACACTTTGTTTTATGTAAAAAGAAGGCACAGTTCAATATTAAGAAAGAGGTGGAGCCATTCATATTCAATAGCAGAGTAGTAGGTAAAGAGGAAGATGTGCTTCTCAAACAAATTAGCCTCCAATTAAGTTTTACTTGGTCATATGACCCCTTTGGCATAATTTCTAGTTTAAGATTGGAACAAAAGACCACTTCTTATAATCACATTCCCACGCTAGAGATTGAAAATATCATGAACCAAGATCAGTGGGAGGAGAACACTCTACAAGAAGCAAAAGAAGATGTTCTCTCTACAAGCACTTCATAGACTCCAGTACCTCAAGACAAGCATGACAAGAGGCCAAGAGAACAAAAGTCTCCTGTAGTAACATAAATTGGAGCCAAGGAATTCCTAATATATACAAAGAAGCTGAAAACTAATCCATTTTGTTTTCATGTAGGATGATGAAGAACAAGCTACTATAGTTTCGATAGGTCCACATGTTTCTATAAGACAATAAAATATTTTTGTAGGTACAAGAAAAAAAAATATTTTTGTAGACTCTCCATCTTCCTCAGCCTCACAAGATCCTCCAAATTCAGCACAGAAAATAGAATTGGCTCAAGGCCAAACATAGCCAAATATTTTTTATAAGTACAAAGAAATCAAGAAGAAAAATGAAATGCTAAAGGCTAGCACATACACTCAATTTTGAAAGAAATTTGTTTCTTCCTAACACAAAATTATGTCAGCCTTTGATACTGAACAACGAAGAATGCAAATGGCTTTTCTACAAGCACATGTTCCATTCCCAAAATCACCAGCAGACTACAAGAAAACAATTTTCTCCTTTGACACTAATCAAATCCATCCAATTGATTAGATGGGTATGCACAAACAAACTGGAGAGATGTTATACTCTACTTTGACTGATACTAACATGACAAATTCAAAATTACAAGCCTCCATCAATAATATATAGTCACAGTTGAAGCTGGAGAAGATCTCATCTTTGGCAAAGGAGACAAGAATCAAATCACTAGAGGACTTAGTCATCAAGATAGGTTGTGACCCCATTGATATAAAGGAAGTAGAGGATATTGTGAGAAAAAGGAATCCATATATAACAACTCTGAGGAAGTATCTCAAGCTTCTATATACAGAGGACCCACAGACTAGGGAAATGGGAGAACTGGAAAAGCAAAGGAAGATACATTCAAGAAAATAATTGAACAAAATGTCCTGATCAAAGAAATGGAGGTAGAACTGGAAAAAATTCTCAAGGAGAAAGAGCAGTCCTCACTGTTCGATATATTTCGACTAACTATAGTGCCTATTTCAGTTGAAGGAACACCAGAGGCTTCTCCATCGATAACAACACCAACACAAACCACAGATTCTTCCAATGAATTAATTGAAGCCACATAGGAGATGTCCATTCAAGGAAAAGAAATTGAGAAGTTAAGGGATTAGCTAAAGACTTTACAAAAATATAAATTGAAGATAGACAACTCATATGTAGCTGAATGACAAAAATCCCACGGGCTTGCTCAAAGAATAGAATTTTTAGAAGTGAGTTAGTAATGGTTCAAACTTTAGCACAAGCCAAATGAAACATACAGGTGGATATCAATCAGGCCATAACATAAATTTGGCCATCAATTCAGATCATCTTTGAACATGAAGAATTGATGCAGAGAGAAAAAATAGTGATGGAGGAGGTAAGAGAAATGTTGGGAGTCAAACCAAGTGAAGCGACAACGTTAATCAAAATTTTGAATTCTAAAACTAAGCAAGAAATGGAGGAGCTTCAGATTTCATACAGAACAAAAACCATTTTGGAAATAAAGAAAGTTTTACAGAAGAGGAACCCTATGATACAAGTAGAGAATAAGTGTCAGATTCTGGGAACTTCTCTTCAGAGGTTTCATACCAGGCTCAATTTACTAAATCAGAGAGGGCTATGAGGGTTGGTAGTAATGAATGACAGATTGGTCAATTTGAGTGACTAGACCAATAGACTATTTACTATTTCCCAAGATAAGTCTAAGTTTGCAAGGGTAAAAGGAAGTATTACAGGAAAACATTTCCTAGAGGCTTTTGAGTTTGATTCGATCATTAAACATGAGACCAAACACATTTTCATCAACAAGCCTACATTTGAGAAATATGTTGAAGTTGATGAAACATATAGAAAGCTAACAAAACTTTCTATCCCTAGTGAAGAGCAATTGATTACTTATGTGAATTAATTGAGTGAAACATGTTTTATCTCAGATAGGGAGGCAACACCTTTCTGGGACTAGTCATCACCAACCATCATCAACAATAGTGCCAACAATTCTAGAATTTCTAAATTCCTAAATTTTTGTACTATTTGAGTAATGAATTTGAGATATTTTAGGATTCTTCCTTGATCTTTTTACATCAAGATATTTTGTAATTATTTTCTATAAGTACTTCATAATTCGAAGTAGTGGAGGTTGATGTTTATTTAAAATAAAAGGACCATTGATGTAAATCTGTTCCACAACTTTCCAATGGACACATTTTAGTAATACAAAAGCTCTCACAATATTTCTGTGTCAGTTTTTTGTTGAAGTGATATTCTCCTTTGTTGTTGTGTTTTCCTTTCTTTATAATTTCATATGTGTTTTCTAATCTATTTTGTTCAAAGAAAATTATGAATCTAAATTTGTTTAAGTACACCCACTTCTATCTTTTGAACAATTTCAATGTTTTCTACTGAAGTTAAGAAATAGAATTCTTAGTTGCTCTATAGTTAATGGACACTAAATCATTTATTCTTTTTCCATCTGATAAAACATATAATATCGAATAAATCTACTTATCTTCCCCTATTAGATTTGTCTATAAATGCTTAAATAAATTCATTCGAAGTAAATTGACTCCATTGCCAAATGGTATCTTGTTACATTATCTACCAAACAACAAAACCAAATAAAAAAACAAAGTATTGAAATTTCATAACTAGCCTAATATCTCCATATAGACAAATCTTAATCTGAAAGAGAGATCCCTCTCTAAAGCTGGTAGGGCTAAATCCCATCTTCCAAAGTGGTTTTGTGGTTACCTTTGTATTTCTTTCACAGACTTAGGAAATATAGAGTGCTAACATTCTGGCAGCCATACAGGGGAACGAACAAACTTGATTCATATTTAAGTTTCCCCAAATTAAAAATTCATCTCAGTGCTTAACATTTCCATTTCTAAAATATGAGCTAAGATTGTCTATTATTCATAAGGGTGTATAAATTTTCATAACTGTACATAATTTTGTAATAGATCTGGCTCCCAAAAGAATACATACTAGATCCAACCCAAATCCCAATCCACCACAGATTGTAGACAATGTTGAGCTGATCCTTATGAGGAAAAGTCTAGCTAAAATCCAGGGAAGTAATAACCCTCCATCTAAAGCTCAATCTCTCCCTGAAGTTTTTAAGAATCTAGATGAAGTTGATATTGGGTTGGATCTAGCATTTGAGCATAGCTTATTTAAAACCAAGTCAGATACTTGGATACCTCAAAAAGTGGTTGATAAAATATATTCAAATGTCACATTTAAAACATCAATATGTTAAATATGATCCTGAAGATGATGGCATTAAACAATTTGAAAAAGTTGAAAAATTGGTTTCTAAACCGGATCATGTTGGGTTGTGTTATATTCCTTCCATTACTAGCCCACGTAATTAACCAGGGGGTTAGAGGGGGGGTGGAGCCCCCCCTTCATTGTGCCGATTGCGTAGCAGGGGTTTTGAGGGGGCTGGGTAGCCCCCCTCTATCGGGTCCAGGGCAACACCCTGGGGAAATTTTTTTGGACCATATATTAGGTTGGGCGAACCTACCTATGGTTTTGTGCATGGTTTTTGCACATGGTTTTGGATGCGATGGTTTTTGGTCCATGGTTTTGGAAGCGATTGTTTTTCGTCCATGGTTTTGGACGCGATGGTTTTTGGTGCATGGTATTGGATGCTTCGGCATGTATAAATATGTATTGTAACATTGAAAGGAACATAATGAGAAAATCAATATGGTAGTCCCTATCTTGGGATCCAGGGGAAAATCTCTGTATATATGTGTTTTATGTGTTATGCTCTTGCATTGTTTATTTCCTGTGTTTTAGAATTTGTATGCAGGTAATTTCTGTACAGGGTTAAAACCTACATTTGGTATCAGAGCTATTTTGGCTTCAAGGGGACACCTTTATTACTAAGGGGTTTCGCTCAGGCCTGTGGTATACCCTATTCAGTGGGAGATCTACGGGATCGATTCTGGTGGTGAAAGAAGATGGCGAGCTGTGGAAAGATAGAGATTGAGAAATTTAATGGTGAGAGTTTTGAGTTGTGGAAACTCAAGATGGAGGATCTATTGGTGGATGAAGATCAATGAATTGCGGTAGATCTAGGTACTAAACCAACGAGAGTGTCTGATGAAGAATGGAAGAAGTTGGATCAGAAGGCAAAGAGCACAATATGACTGTGTGTCTCAGATTTAGTATTGTTGAATGTATCAGGGGAAGCTACGGCTATGGCTTTGTGGGACAAGTTAGGGAATTGTACCAATCTAAGTCTTTGGTGAATAAACTGTTCCTACGGAAAAAGTTGTATAACCTGAGGATGAAAGATGGAGACTTGGGGAAAGAACATCTGAACGCATTTAATACTGTGGTAAGTTAGTTATTATCTATTGATATTAAAATTTCAGATGAAGATAAGTGCATCAGTTTGTTGTGTTCTCTCCCAGATTCATGGGATAATATGGTTATTGTAATCAGTAGCAATGTGATTGCCTTCAAGTTTGATGAAATAGTCTCATTCTTGCTGATGGAGGAGATAAGATAGAAAAATATGGAGAGATAGAATGGTGATGCCAGGTTTGTACAAGGACGGTCCCAGAACAGAAACAAAAACAAGTCTTCGAGTGGGATATCTAAATCTAGAGGGAGATCTAAATCTCAAAGAAAACCTGTAAAGGTAGTTTGCTGGAAATGCAGAAAGGAAGGGCACTACAGAAGGGACTATAAATCTAAAGATCTTAACAAAGGAAAGGAATCTGATGTTGCTCCTTCTATAGAGGTGAAACCCACCTCAGATGAAGGTGGGGATGTGTACTTGGCTTCTTCAAGTTCACATGTAGATCATGAGGCATGGTTGATTGACTCAGGTGTATCCCTTCACTTCACTCCCCATAGAGAGTGGTTTTGGGAGTATGAGAAATACGATGGTGGTGATGTCTTCTTAGGGGATGATAGGAAGTCTAGAATCGTTGGTCGTGGAAAATTAAAGTTGAAGTTGCAAGGTGGAAGGGTTAGAACACTTATGGGTGTTTTGCATATTCTTGCATTGGCCATAAATCTGATTTCTCTAAGCAAGTTGGATGATGCGAGTGTAAAAACAGTGTTCAAGAAGGATACCTGCAAGATCGTTCGAGGAGCACTGGTATTGATGCGGGGATTTTGGATTGGAACTCTACAAGCTACAAGGTAGCACTGTTGTTCATGGGTGCAACAATTCTGTGGTTCCTAAAAGTGGAGCAAAAAATCTAGTGGTCTCTAGAGAGAAGACCATGCTATGGCATCAAAGGCTTGGACATATTGGAGAGAAGGGCCTTCAAATACTTCATGGTAAAGGTATGGTAGAAGGTATGAGTAATAGCTCTCT
>APFE030679023.1:121700-251086 GCA_000404065.3 Pinus taeda
CCAAAGAGGACCGAAAAATAGAAACCCTAACTTTAGGAGAAACCCACCTCAAATTAAACAAAAGGAGCATAGAGGCCCCAATCATCAGCAACCAGTTAGGCCTCCATTTCAGGAAAACTATACTGATGAAGAACTTGAATTATCTAAAGAACTAGAAGAAAATCAAATAAATCTATTTGAAGAAAGTGAGATAGATCACATATTCTTGACCAAAGAAGAGCAAAACGAAGTTTTTCTCTCACAACCAGAAGAGATCCCTTTAGAATCAGAATATTATAAACAAGGATGTCAAAATTCCATTATGGAGGTGCATAAACAATACAACTTATGAAGCAAAAAATCTATTGGAACTTCTTCTAGTAAAACTCAAAATCATAACCCTTCCTCTAGTAAACCAAAACCTGATTCTCAAAAAGATTTTTCTAAAAAATCCAATGTAAATGTCAAGGAAGTTGATAAATCTCAAGCATCTTTATATATGGAAATTGAATTGGCTAAGGTAAAAATCCCCATTCCTTTTACAAAATTGATGACCATAAGTGTATACGAGGCTCAAGTCATGAATGCCTTAAAAATAGGATAAGGGTCAGACACAGTCAATTTGACTGATGACCATCCTAAACTATTGTTTGGACCTGAAGTTGAGGGTAAACCTCAGGATGTGGTTGTTCCACCTTCCTATATAAGCCTGAATAGCCATGATAAAACCCTACACAATGCAATGCTTGACTCTGGAGCATCTCACAATTTGATTCTCAGAGCTATCATTGTGAAATTAGGGCTAGACATCACCAGACCATACAAATACTTGTACTCATTTGATTCAAATAAGGTTAGGTGTCTTTGTATGATAAATAATTTATGTGTCACTATACTTCAGATACATGCTAAGAGTCTAGTGATGGATATAGTAGTGGAAGACATACCACCAAAGTATGGAATGTTGAAAATGGCAACAAGAAATGCTAAAAATAGCACTGCTGTAAATTACAGTTTGGGTACTAGTGTTGGATTGAGCAACAAGGAATAAAAAATGCAAGTGCTAAAAATAGCATTGCTATTTTTAGCAATTCGGGATGGATTCCAATTTTAGTCAGTCCCTGGACTAAAATAGGAAGTAAAATTCAAATTTGAACTTAACAGTGTTTGAAAATAAATTAATTAATTCTCCATGAGTTAATTAGTTGTGAAAAATCAAACATGAAGTCTATGTGAGGACATGCCAACAGTTTATCTATTAATTAAGGAATTTATCCATCAGTTAAAGAGATAAGGATGAGTTCTAATTTGAGATGTAATTAGTTGGCTCAGTTAACTGAGTCAAGTCTAGTTATAATTGATTTAAATAGTTTGTTTAAATTAAGTAAGTTCAGTTAGTTAATGCATTCTTGCATATAACTGCTACACTTCAGATAACTAAATATTCTCTCATGAATAACTCATGCATGTCAGTTCAGACAAAGACCCAGTTGAGATCAAAGAAGGGACAATGTACTATCAGTTGGATGAATGTTTGTCCTATAAAGGAATCTCATTAATGAGAAGGATTTATCTCCTTCAGGATTGCATAGTTAGATCAGAGGTTAGTGAGTGTGTGAAGAGGCCAATTCACACAAGTGGCTACACTAGATCCCAAGGAAAATTGCACAAAGAAATATGAGGCTTGGAGGGTAGAGGAGAAGGTTTGAGAGAGGCCTTTGACTATCTATGAGAAGCAGAGGGATTGCAGAGAGAGAAGTATAGCTTATGAGCTGATTCTTTTTGTAATCCAGACTATATTTCCACTTGTATGATAATACAGAGTTGGGGTTTTAGGCTGAGGCTTTCCTCAGGTAAATTCTTCTGTGTTATGTGTGATTGATTTCTCCATATCAGTTATATGTTTTCTTGTTGATGTTGCTCATGTTTGATTAAGCTTTCGCTAAATTGTTTGTAGAAGTAGATCAACTGTTTTGCTTTTGTACATTGCATTACCAGGAGATCTACAAGTGGGAATTTCTACATGGTATAAGAGAAAAAGTGATCAAAGGAGAGAACAATATACTAAGAGGAGATTTCAAAGTTTTGGGCCAAGAGTTTGCATAGCAGATATGAAAATTTATGTACAAAATTCTCATAAACAAATAGAATATCAGGATTCCTTGTGGAAAAATACCCAAATTCAAAAAAAAAAATCGATTGAATCGGAGTTCGGATGAGGGAGATATCACTGATTTAAAATCAGCTATTTTTCCTGAAAATTTCATGATGGTGAGAAAGATGAAACAAATTGTTGTGCTAACCAAGAACCTGCATGCACTTGAGATACAAGATGCATGCAAAGCCTTGAGGAGCAAGGCAAAGGTTAGATACTTGGTGGTTGAGAGGGAGAGTAAATTACCTCTCAACATGCAGCGCCAAAAGAAGTCTCAGACAATTGTGGAGGAGCCACAATTAGCGAAGCAGCTTCAGGAGGTTGTGGAGCAGCCACAACTAGAGAAGCCGAGAGGAGACCGAGTGGAGGCATCCACTCATGCAGATACCTCCAATAGGGAGAAATTTTGAGCTAGGTGGGTAGAGGGATCACATGCATCCATACCTCCAGGTAGGAGGTGGGGCGATGTGGAGTGATTGTCTCAAGAAGATTGGAATAGGGGAAATATCCTTGAGGTACCCAACCTCTTTGATTCGACTTTGCTACAAGAGCCCCAATGAGGAGTAGCAGGACTGGCTGATTGGGTAGAGACAGATGTGGATGGAGTGGCAGAGAGAGCTACAGTGCAAGAGTCCCAAGATAATGTAGAGCTAGCAGGTTGCAACAATGCGAGAGACACAAGAGTGTTGCACCAGTGCAGGATGGCACAGAGAGGTGTGCAACAATGCGAGATGCATGGAGTGTTGCAGTAGCTTAGAGGTTAGAGAGGGAGCACTTGTTAGCAACAAGTAGAGCTTCAGTATCAGAGTATTTTTCTAGCCCTACAGAGAGGTCAGTTGGGAGTCTTCTTTGTTTCTAGAGTTGCTGGAGCAACCACACTTGGTAGAAGTGTTGCATGTAGAACATTCCAAAGGTACAAGATCGGGTTCAAGTTGAATGCCTTTCTTGTTGAGAGGGAGTGTTGAAAATGGCAACAAGAAATGCTAAAAATAGAAGTGCTAAAGATAGCACTGCTATAAATAGCAGTTTGGGTACCAGTGCTAGATTGAGCAACAAGGAATAAAAAATGGAAGTGCAAAAAATAACATTGCTATTTTTAGCAGTTCAGGATGGATTCCAATTTTAGCCAGTCCCTAGAATAAAATAGGAAGTAAAATTTGAATTTGAACCTAACAGGTGTTTGAAAATAAATTAATTAATTCTCCATGAGTTAATTAGTTGTGAAAAATCAAACATGAAGTCTATGTGAGGACATGCAACAATTTATCTATTAATTGAGGAATTTATCCATTAGTTAAAGAGATAAGGATGACTTCTAATTTGAGATTTAATTAGTTGACTCATTTAACTAAGTCAAGTCCAGTTATAATTGATTTAAACAGTTTGTTTAAATTAAGTATGTTCAGTTAGTTAATTCATTCTTGCATATAACTATTGCACTTCAGATAACTGAAGATTCTCTCATGAATAACTCATGCATGTCAGTTTAGATAGAGACCCAGTTGAGATCAAAGAAGGGACAATGTACTATTAGTTGGATGAATGTTTTTCCTATAAAGGAAGCTCATCCATGAGAAGGATTTATCTCCTTCAAGATTGTGCAGTTAGATCAGAGGTTAGTGAGTGTTTGAAGAGGCCAATTCATATAAGTGGCTGCACTGTACCCCATGGAAAATTGCACAAAGAAATGGGAGGCTTGGAGGGCAGAGGAGAAGGTTTGGGAGAGGCCTTTGACTATCTATGAGCAGCAGAGGGATCGCAAAGAGAGCAAGATAGCTTATGAGCTAATTCTTTTTGTAATCCAGGCTATATTTCCACTTGTATGATAATACAGAGTTGGGGTTTTAGGTTGAGGCTTTCCTCGAGTAAATTCTTCTGTGTTATGTGTAATTGATTTCTCCATATCAGTTATATGTGTTCTTATTGATGTTGCTCATGTTCGATTAAGCTTCCGCTAAATTATTTGTAGAAGTACATCAAGTGTTTTGCTTTAGTACATTGCATTACCAGGTGATCTATAGGTGGGAATTTCTACATGGAATTCTATTGTCTAGATGATAGGGGGAAAAGCTACAAGGCACTTTGAAAATGGATATGAATTATGCCACCATTCCCGTGTTTGGCCAACCTAGAAGACTTTATAGGGAAAAAATCATGAAGTATATGGTCAACAATCAAGATAATCCTAACAAGTATCCCCTCTATTCAGTAATTTTAGACATGGACTCTTTCATCTTATATAATGATGTCTGTGTAGAAAATGAAGTTTTACCCTTAGAGGTTGAAGTCAATAACATAGAAATCATAAAATTTCACACTGAAGAAGAAAATCTAGAGGGAGAAGCTTTGTGGAATATGGAGTTTGATGGTGCTATGTGTAAAGATGGAGCAGTGGCATGTGTATTTGTTGTAAACTTAGCAACAAACAGGGTAGAAGGACATGGTAACAAACTTAAATTTTAGTGCACTTATAACATTGCAGAATATGAGGCACTGATTTTCGGACTGCAGATTCTAAAGAAACTAGGAGAAAAATGAATTTATGTGCATGGATATTATGAGCTAATTATAAAACAAATTAAGGGTGAATATTCGACAAAACACCCTAGATTAAAGCATACATAAATGTGGTTTTAGACTTTTTACGATGTTTTCTTGAATATGGTTTGTCTGTGATACCTCAAACCAGAGCATTTTAGCAGATGCCTTAGCTGTTTCAGCCAATATTTGCAAGGTTCCTTTCCATTGAAGTAGAAAATATGTTTTGGAAGTGAAACACAGGCCAGTTGTTCTTGATAACATCAGATACTATCAAGTTTTTGGCAATAATGAACAAATAATTTTTTTATTGAAGTTAGAAGATGAATTCTACTATCCACATATAGATTTATATAATGATGTAAAATAAATAAGAGTGAAGTAGTGTTAAAATAAGCTAATGATGATTTAGAATCTTTAGAAGTGTTGAAATTAAAGGATAACTTGTTGCCTAAGGGACTAGCACCTTTAGAAGATCTATTTGATTTAAATGATGTAGCAAAGAAGCCCAAAATTGATCTAGCAGGGGTTAGGGTAGAGGAATGCAACATAGGTATTGCAGAGAGCCTTAAGATTGTCAAATTATCCAAATCATTGCTTCGCAATGGAAAACAAAAGTATATAGAACTTTTAAAATAATTTTCCAATGGTTTTGCTTAGAGTTATGAGGACTTAAAATCCTATGACACAAGAATCATTCAACAGATTATTCCCCTTAAAGAAGATCAGAAGCCTTTTAAACAAAAGTTAACAAGGGTGAACCAGTTCTATTGCCTTTATTAGAAAAGGAAGCTAAGAAGCTATATGATGCCAAAGTTATTGTGCCTCTCAGATTCTCTAAGTGGGTTTCTAACCTATTACCTACAAGGAAGAAAAAAAGAGAAATTAAGGTATGTGTATACTTATGAAACTTGAATAAAGCTTCACTTAAAGACAACTGTCACCTCCCAAAATTGGATCATATATTACAAAAGGTAGTTGGATCGAGTAGGATGTCTTTACTAGATGGATTTTCAGGTTATAACTAGGTCCCGATTCATGCTGATGACCAACAAAAGACAACATTTACTACACTATGGGGTACCTTTATGTATGTAAATATGCATTTCCAAAGGGCAATGGATTTTTATTTCGCTGATGAAATTGGTAGGTTTATTTTCATTTATTTGGAAGATATCACTGTATTTTCGGAGACTGAGGAAGAAAACTTGCTACATTTAAGGAGAGTCTTTGAAAATTGCTGGAAATTTGGCATCTCTCTGAACCCCAAGAAAACACCGTTTGTTTTAGAGGAGGGAAAAATTCTAGGCCACATCATTTCCAAGGAGGGTATTAAAATTTGTCCTAGTAGAGTTGAAGTTGTTCTCAAAATTAACCCTCCCAGGAATAAGAAATAAGTTCAGTGATTCATTGGGAGAATAAATTTCCTTAGGATATTTATTCCTAATTTAGTAGAAATCTTGAAATCCATTACAAACATGTTAAACAAGGATACTAAAATAAAATGGAACTTTGAAGCCAAAAAAACTTTCAGCGAAGTGAAACTAGCTTTAACAACTTCCCCTAGATTGATTAGTCTTGACTTCACCAAAGATTTTATGCTAATTTATTTTGCATATGATCATACTATTGCAGTTGTTTATTGCGGAAGAAAAATGAAAGACAAGAGAAGCCAATAGCTTTCTTTAGTAGGGCTTTAAGAGATGCTTCATTGAAATACGATATAATGGAGAAATATGCTTTTTCCTTGGTAAAAGAACTCAAGGACTTTAGATTTTACATATTACACTCCCATATAATTTTCTTTTGTCCCTGGTGCTATTGTGAAAGATATGTTGACACAAACTAATCCTGATGGCAAGAGGGGAAAATGGATTTCTATTATGTTAGAATATGATCTTGAAATCAAGCCTACCAAGCTGATCAAAGGTCAAGGATTGGAAAACTGATGGCAGAATCTAATTTCCATGCACTTGATATAAATTTCATAGCTGAACTAGATGAATTGGAAGAGAAAATGACTCCACCAGTATTAGAAGCCTTTTCTACCTCTCTGTGGTATGAAGACATTGTCTTTGTGCTGCAAAGTTTATAAGCTCCTCCCGGTTTGACTAAACCTAAAGCCAAATTTCTTAAATTAAAGGTTGTGAGATTTTTTATTTTGGATGATAATGTATATTGGAAAGATGCTGGAGGAATTTTACTTAACTGTGTGCTAAAAGATGAAGCATATAAACTTATGCAAGAATTCCATGAAGGATATTGTGGAGGACAGATTTTAAGTGCTAGATTCTATTGGCCCACCTTGTTTGCCAATGTCCATATGAAAGTCACCACATGTCATCAATGCCAAATATTTGAAGGAAAAATAAAATTGTTACTCCTATCTTGAAGCCCATATCAGTTGAAACTCCTTTCCAACAACGGGGTTTGGATTTCATTGGAGAAATACATCTCAGTTCCTCAGCCTAGCATAAGTGGATTCTTATAAGCACTTATTATTTCAGAAAATGGATTGAAGCTATACCTATAAGACAAGCCACATATGCAGTAATCATTAAATTCATGGAAGGTAACATTCTTACTAGATTTAGATGTCGAAATAATATTATTATAGATAATGTAGCTGCATTCAAATCAAAGAAGATGGTGGAATTTTGCGACAAGTAAAACATAAGATTGAGTCACTCTACTGCCTATTACCAACAAGGAAATGGGTTATTGGAGTATTCAAATAAAATTTTGATTAATATCATTAAGAATTTGTTGCAGATAATAAAAAGTCTTAGCACAATAAATTAATCAATTCTTTGCGGGCAGGCAGGATTAGTACCAAAAAGTCTATTGGTATGTCTCAATTCCAATTAGTTTATGGGGTAGATGTTGTTTTCCCCTCATTCCTAGGAATCCCTGTTTTCAAATTATTGTAGGAGTCAGAAGCTAAGCCTAATGATTTACAAATTAGGATAAACCAAACCATACAACTGCAGCAATCATGAGAAGAAGTTTACAATAAAACCCAAGCCATCCAAGACAACATCAAAAAAATTTATGACAGAAGAACTAAAGCTGGTGATTTTCAATTAGAAGACATTGTACTAAAGTGGGATTCAGGAAACAAAGATAAAGGTCAACATGTTAAGTTTGATAATCTATGAAAGGGACCATATAAAATTGATGCTCACAGAGGAAACAATGAACTTTTCGTAAAATACATGTCTAGAACACAACTGCCTAGAGGACTTATAAATGGTAGAATGCGAAAAAATTACTTCCCTCAAGGATAAATTACTTTTCACTCAAATCATTGTGAATACCATTCTATTTTTCTATTGTCAGTGTAGGTGGCTTACATCAGAAGTTAAAGCCCAAGGTGAAGGCCATAAGCTTTTAATGAGTTGTTGCCATATCTACAACAATAACAGATCAATTCAAATGCAGAATAATGACTGAATACAATGGACAAAGGCTACTAATCTACTACATTCTTGACACCTCACAAGGAGGATGTCATCCCCAGTTGGAGCCACCATTAGGATCCTATTTATAGGATCAAATTATGATTGGCTATTATCTTTTAGTTGATAGAAATTGTAAATAATATTATATTCTACAAATAATTTACAAAAAAATTGATGATGAAAAGGGGATAATAATTGTATAGGAGAAAATTAAAATAGAATAAAAAACAAAAAAGAGAAAAGAAAAATGAAACCCCCCACCCCACTTTCCCTCCCCCCCACAAAAAAAAGGAAAATATGTATACAAGTGAGCAAGTCTAAATGCCACTTAAAACCAAAAATGCATCAAAGATACTTTAGAAAATTTTCAAATAATGTGTTGATCTTGTTTAAATGCAACATAGAAATAGATTTCCTAAGTTTGATCATATTGTTTAATCATGGTTCAACTGAGTTAAATAATGTTGGTTAGGTGAGTGAATAAATTAACAATCTAGTTTAATCTTGGTTGAAATTAATTAGGTAGATTAGAGAAATATTAAAGACAGTGTTTAAGTTTGGTTAAATTTGATAAATAAGTATTATAATAGAAGTTGCACAACCTTAGAAAAAATAAAAATGGTATTGATAGGTTAAATGCACCCTTAGGGTAAATTAACTATGTTTTAGAATAATTAATCCTACTTGTAATAAGTTAATCACGTCATTTAAACACGATTAACAATTGGTAAATGAGTTACTGGCATTAATGTTTTAATTTATGATAAAGTCGAAACAAACAAATTTAATTTGTCAGCTTGCGGTATAGCAGGTGCATAATCCAACTGCCACGATCTACCCCACCCAGATTAATGACGAGGGATCGATTTCAAACCCCTCAGTCCATTCTGTCATTATTGACATGGGGACCAAAAAGTAGATTCACTTTCCTCAGCCCCATGCTACGTGGAGGGCACTCAACATTTTGTATCCTGCCTCGTTCAAAACCTATTACCACATGCCCCCCTCCCAAAATCACTCGATCTCCCACCAACGTTTATGATCACCCATTACCTCACTACCTCCTTCCACGTCTCTACTCCCCCTCCAATAATATCATGCCACACATCCTCCTCGCTCTCACATATTGTTTCCCTTCCCTTCTTGCACATGTCATTTCCTTGTTTTACAACTATTTTCCTTGTTGCACCTTATCCATTAAGTGATGACTATTTTCTCGCCAACATGCACCAGATCACAACGAGCCCACTCGATAACTATCAAACATAATGGGATTGCTAATTTCCTATAAAACTACCTCCTAGTTGTTCTGTGTGGCCCCTTTCTCGCTTCCTGTTTACTTCAGAGAATAGGTACAGTGGTTTAAAACCCCTTCTCCCCACCGAATTTCCTTGTCACCAACTGTAGATTCCAGATAGTTGTCTCCTGTCCAGGTACCTGTTATAGAAAGCGAATTATTCAACATGCAACCAAATCTTCCTTGGTAAAAACCATTGTATCTCCACCTCTCATTCTAATAATTTTAAAATATGGCACCTAAGGGAATGTCAAAACCAACCAATGAAAAACCAATTACCCCTCCTGCCATTGACCTAGACCATTTACCCATGTTTGACCAGCAATATAAAATAACAGAGACCAATTGTGAGTTCGACTTGTTTGAACTACACAATTGTCTTAATCAAACCTTTTTGGACTAGAGTGATGAAATAAACCTCTAGGAATTACTCATGCCACAATTCATGTTTCCCCAAACTCACCCTTTCTGAGATTTTGTTTTATGGTGTTAGGCCATGTATATCCCCACCTAAAGAGCCATTATGGCCCAAAATGGACATATTGTGTTTACTATAACCTCAAAGTCAATTAACTAGATTCTTCAAGTCCCCAGAATGATTCTTTGAGGCCTTTCTCTGTAGATTCTCACATGGAACTCTACAAAAAGCTAACCTTTTCTAGAAGAGCTGGAATTTTAAATTTTCTTGCCAGAAGATGTCTATCTTCTAAAGAAAAATCCACCATATCCAGCCTTCATGTTTCTAGAAAAGACCAAGAAAATTGTCTCATTAGTATATTATCTTCTCGGGTATCAATCAGATCAATGGGTGGATGAACATATCCTATGTTTTCTGTCCATTTTTTTCATAGAAGAAAAAACTTATGCAATGTTTAATTTCAATCAATTCCTTGCAGAAAACATCCATGAGAAATTTCTCAAGGTTACCACAAAAGGAATTTTTAACCATGCATCAGTGCTGGTTGATATGGTTCATTTTTACTAGGCAGAAAAATTCCCAATCACTTTGTAGAAATTAGATGAACAAGGCAATGCACAATTAGTCATCTAGTGGACCTCTTTGGTGTGGAAGAGTTCAAATAATTTCAGTTTCAATGACTTCATAGACCAGTTCATTTATACAATTGCATGCCTTTTTAATAGCACTGTGGAACCTATAATAGTTTCTTAGCTACAAAGAACCTTACACCTCAATGAACAAGTTAAAATAGGAGACTGGTACTTGTACCAGAACTACACAGAAACTAGAGTGTATGGCTGTGAGCTGCCACCATACAAACTACCAAAATATGTTCCTATGAGAATTTCTCATTGGAATATATAAGGAAAATGATAAACATGGATGACTTTCACTTTGTTTCAGCTAAAAAGAAGGCACGGTTCAAGATGAATACACAGGTGGGGTCATTTATATGCAACAGTATAGAAGCATCTAAAGTGGCAGATGCAGTTCTCAAACAAATGAACTTCCAATTAATTTTTACTTGTTCATATGACCTCTTCAAAATCATTTCCTGTTTAAGAGTTGAACGGAAGACCACTCCTTACACACACTCCAAGGCTAGATATTGAAAAATTCATGAACTAGGATCAATGGGAGGAGAACACTCTACAAGAAGGTGAAGAACAGGTTTTGTCTACAACCACTTCATAGACTCCAATATCTCAAGAGAAGCATGACGAAAGGCCAAGAGACTAAAAGTCTCATGCAGTGAAAGAAATTACAGCCAAGGAATTCCTAATATATACAAAGAAGAAAAAAACTAATCCAAAACCAATTTTCATGCATGATGATGAAGAATAGGCTACTATAGTTTTGATAGGTGCACATGTTTCTACAAGACCAAAAAATAGTTTTGTATGTACAAGACAAGAAGATATTTTTGTAGGCTCTCCATCTTCCTCAGCCTCACAAGATCCTCCAGATTTAGCACAGACAAGAAACTTGGCTCAATGCCAAACAGAGCCAAATATTTTTGCTAAGTACAAAGAAATCAAGCAGAAAAATGAAATGTTAAAGGCTAGCACATATACTCAATTCTGGAAGCAAACTGCTTCTTCCCAACGTAGGCTTTTGTCAATGTTTGATACTGAACAAAGAAGAATGCAAATGGTTTTTCTATAGGAAAAGGTTCCATTCCCAAAATCACCACCAGACTAAAAGAAAACAATTTTCTCCTTTGACACTAATCAAATCCATCTGATTGATCATATGGATATAAACAAACATACTAGAGAGTTGTTATACTCCACTTTTACTAATACTACCATGACAACTTCAAAACTGCAAGCCTCCATCAACAATATATAGTCACAGATGAAGCTAGAGAAGATCTCATCATTGGAAAATGATACTAGAATCAAATCGCTAGATGACTTAGTTGTCAAGCTAGGTCATGACCCCAGTGATGTAAAGGAAGTAGAGGAGATTGTGAGAAAAAATAATCCAAATATAGAAGCTTTGAGGAAGCAGCTCAAGCTACCATCTACAAAGGACCCACCAACTAAGGAAATGAGAGAAATGGAAAATCAAAAGGAAGACACGTTCAAGATAATAATTCAACAAAATTTTGATATCAGAGAAATGGAGGTAGAACTATAAAAATTGCTCAAGCAGAAAGAGAAGTCCTCATAGTTTCTTATATTTACACTAACTATAGTGCCTATTTCAATCACAGGAACATCAGAGGGTTCTACATCGACAACAACACCAACACATACCACAGATTCTTCCAATGAATTGATCAAGGCCATGCATGAGATTTCCATTCATGGAAAAGAAACTGAGAAGTTAAGAGATCAGCTAAAGAATATAAAAGAACATAAATTGAAGATAGACAACTCAGATGTAGTAGAATTAAAAAGGTCCCACAGGATTGCTCAGAGAATAGAGTTTTTACAGAGTGAGTCAGTAATGGCTCAAACTTTAGCACAAGCCAAAGAAAACATATGGGTGGATATCAATTAGGCCATAGAAAAAATTTGGCCATCAATTCAAATCATATTTGAATAGGAAGAATTGATGCAGAGAGAAAAACTAGTGATAGAGGAGGTAAGAGAAATGTTGGGAGACAAACCAAGTGAAGAAACAAACTTAATCAATGTTTTGAATTCTAAAACTAAGGAAAAACAAGAGGAGCTTCAGATTGGAGACATAACATAAACCATTTTGGAAATAAAGAAAGTTTTATAGAAGAGGAAACTTATGATACAACTAGAGAATAAGTGTCAGTCTCTAGAAACTTCTACTCAGAGGTTTCATACCAGCTTCAATTTACTAAATTAGAGAGGGCTACTAGGGTTGGTAGCAATGAATGACAAATTGATTAGTTTGAGTAACTAGAACCACAAAATGTTTACTATTTCCCATTATAAGTCTAAGTTTGCATGGGTAAAAGGAAGTATTACAGGAAAACTTTTCTTAGAGGCTTTAGAGTTTGATTTGATCATTAAACATGAGATCAAACACATTTTCATCAACAAGACTACATTTGAGAAATATACTAAAGTTGATGAAACATATAAAACACTGATAAAACTTTTTATCCCTAGTGAAGATCGATGGGATCAATTGTGTGAATTACTTGAGTGAAACATGTTTTTATCTTAGACGGTGAGGCAACACCTTTCTGGGACCAGTCATCAACAACCATCCTCGACAATAGTACCAACAGCTCTAGTAGTTCCATATTCCTAAATTTTTGTACTATTTTTGATCACTTTTAGATATTTTAGGATTTTGTCTTGATCTTTAGACATCAAGATATTTTGTAATTTTTTTCTATAAGTACTTCATAATTCGAAATAGTAGAGGTTGATGTTTATGTGAGAGAAAAATACCATTGATGTAAAGTTGGTCCACAAAGTTCATGATCAATACATCTATAAGTTATAGCGAAGTTGAGCGACGAGTATTCAAGGGATGTAGAGGTAAGTATTTGAAATCCCTAAAGACTTGGATTAAAATTCCATTGTGTGAGAAAAGGTTTATGCCATTAAATTAATGTTTAGAAGAGATTTGACAGGAGCTACGTGAAGTGGAGAAACATTCAGAAGAGACCTAGATTCAAGTGTCGAACATAGTCCTTTGTTGTAAGCATCAAAAAGTGATGAAGAAATTAATGTTCTGAGGACACCTTTAGGTGCACTACAGGTAGTAAGATAGGGTATTGTAGATATACCTCATCCATCCACTCCTCCTCCATCATCACCTCCACCTCACAGATCTACACCTCCACCTCCACCTCCACAATTTAATATGGACAATGTGATGAAGATGCCCATATTCAAAGGTCTGGGATAGAAGACCCTGAACAGTTTTGGTTTGTAGCATATGTTGTGTGGAAGTCACAATAGGTTACAGATGATGATTTTAAGAAAGCGCAATCGGTCACAACACTCCAGGATAGAGCGCTAAGCTGGTATATTAAGTATTATTTGGGTCATCCAATTGTAACACTAGACCAGACAAAGGGAGAACTCAATAATGAATTCAAGAAGCCTAAGTCACAGGGCCAGTCAGTGATAGAGGTTAAGGAGATCTAGAAGAAGGTGAATGAGTCTGCATGGGACTTTGACCAGACACTAAAGTGTTTACTCCAATAGGCTAATATGCAGATCACAGATGACTAGCATAGGGATTGGTACATTGCTTCACTGTTACCCCATTTGAGATCACCACTGTAACAAAAGAAAATTGGCATGCAGGTTGAAGCCTTAGAGATTTCTATGATATTGGAAGTGTCCCCCATTCAGGATACAAATCTTGTAGTGCAATAGATTCAGTCACAGCTAGCTAGCCTACATATGGAGTTGCAGAGCTTGAAGAAGGGAAAGGAATCCCAAACTAAGGTTCACGTAGAAGTTTGGTTCTTGAAATTCAAAGGACATAGTCACGATAAGGACCATTACACAGTTTATCAGAAGTATCTTATCAGGGGAGGCCCTATCTCCATAAAGCCAGAAAATATCATTGTGTTGGGCACAAGAGTAGAACTGTGGTGCACTATTTGTAAGGTTATAGGATAACATGCGACAGATAATTTTCATTTACTACAAAGGTTTGTACAAAATCCCCGAGAGTTTTTTTGTAATTTTTGCAAATCTGTAGGCCATGATGAGTGCCATTTTCGAAGTTACGAATTAATGATGGATAGAACCCCTACGTATAGAATGCAAGGATATACTTGTCCTCAAGATTAGAACATGGTGCGAAGAGGATTCCAAGGTCAAGGAGGAGGAGTTGGAAGGGGTCGTGGTTAGATCATCTATTACAATTGTGGGGAAGTAGGCCATTTTTTATGTGATTTTTAGAATCCAATACACCCTTGTCAATATTGTCGACAGTTTGACCATGTTATAGAAAATTTTCTGGTACTTATCATGAAGATGCAAGAAAAGAAGGCTCAAACCCAACAACCGATGTAGAACATCGAGATGATGAGGTTTAAGCCTCACGAGGATGGGCCTAGTATCAATATTGTTATGCGAAGTGGTGTAGCTACTGAAGAAGATAAGGGGAAACAACCAAAAGCCGCTATATGGGTTCACAAGGCTACTGATAAGGAGGCATGATTTGATGTAAATAAGGCGAAGGAGACATTTATGGAGGCAAAAAGGAGCTTCGCTAATGAAGGAGCTTCTAATCAAATAGGGAGGCTTCAAAACGAAGGTAAGGAAAAAATTTGGAGGGTGGTTGTAGCTGCTACAACATAAATATAAAACTGAAAATATTTGGTATCATATCCATTTAAACAGCATCCAAAACTTGAAGATAATATTAGTATTATAGTTGTTTTGTGTTAAAATATTTTCAAATTCAAAATTTATAGATATAAATGATAAAAAAATTCCAATGCTTGCATTTGTTTGTTACCTGATTATGGTGTGGGTAGGTTACAAGAAATGTGATTAGAAAATGGATGGGGAGACAATGTAGAGCATGGCTTGGATATGATTCATTTACCATTGGAGATCTTTTAAGCACCTGAGCTATCCACTTTGGAAATGTTTCTAGTAGCGATTCCTATGGTTTTTAATGTTGTGATTATTTTACCTCATTGGTTATTTTGGGGAAGGAAATGTATTAGGAATGCCAGACAAGACATCAATGGGCAAGTAATTTGTTCTATAATTGTAGTGTCCATTCCATGATATCATCTCTATATTATTTGATTATTTTGAGCATTTCTTTTGATTTCATTTTTCCTTGTAACTATGAAATTGAAAATACTTGGTATCATATCCATTTAAACAACAACCAAATCTTGAAGATGAAATTAGTATTAGACAATATTGATTGAAATCCTTTTAGATTTTTTGTGTTAAAAAAAATTCATGAGTATTAGAAAAGTTTACTTTCATGTTGTTATTTGAGCACATGTTTATATACTTTACCAAGTTCATGCATTAGAGAATGAAATTTTGTTGCGAATAAAACGACAAGGATTAGACATCACATCTCATATTATTTTGTTTCACAAGTTATCTACAACTTGAGATTTTTAGCATTTAACTTAGTTGACATGATTGTACCTTAAACTTTCCTTGAAGGTTGAATACTAAGTTTCTAAGGTGTTCTTTTCTATGGTGATTTTTTATTTGCTTTGTTTATATAGGTCATCTGGCCACATAATGGCCACTATCGCCTAATTGAAGAAAAATTGTTTGAGTTTCTTGCTTTTATGGTGAAAAATGGCTTTGACATTGTTGATGTTGAGGTGTATGTTGTATTATTTCGTTTATTGTCTACTTTAGTTTATATTCTAGTGTTCATCGTCTTTCATGTCTTACACTCTGCACTGTATTTTCTTCTGTTTTCATAAAAGGAACTTAGAACTCAATATTGATGGTAAGAAGCAAGAATTGATGGAAGAGGAGAACAATATAATAACATTGGAGTGACAAATGAAAAAATAGAGAGAGAAGACAACTAATATAGTGATACCATTAGAGCCAATATATATCCTGCATTGGACACACACATAGAGAATGATGGTTAAGTCTTCAATGATGGCGAATTCACCCTCAATGCCTTGAAAACACAATGATATTGTTTTCAAATGATGAAACAACATTTCATGTGTAAATTGTAGTCCAACCAATATTAAATTGGAAACTCATATTGTAATATTTGACATTTTATATAATATAATTTGTGGTTAAAATTATTTATAGTTGCACTTGATATTGTTTTAGCATTGTAATTAACATATGTAACTTTGTGTTTTTATATTAGATGAACATGCAGATTCTATTTTTATTTTTTTATTTTTAATTTAGTCGCAAAATCATACTTGTTATTTTATGTTGATTAATAATGAACACACAAAATTAATATAAAACTACTAAATTAGTAGTCTATATTGATGAATAATGAACACAAATATATGACTAAATTAGTTGTTTATAATGATTATTAATCAAAGTAAATGAAATGAATATAAACTACTAATTTAGTCATTTATATAATGAATATGAAACTACCAAAAAAAGATAAATGACTATTGCAAATGATAAATTTGTGATTACAAATGACAACTAAATTTTGCATATATAGGACTACTAGTAATTAATTTACATTATCTTATAACACAACCAAAATTTATTCATATTTTTTTTGTCATTAATTGGTTTCAAATGATGACTAAAAATTGCATATACATGACTATTAGTAGCTAATCTACAGTATCTTATAACCCAACCAAAATTTAGTCATATTTCTTTGATAATTAATTGGTTTCAAATAATGACTAAAATTTGCCTATATATGACTATTAGTAGCTAATTTACAGTATCTTATAACATGACCAACATTTTGGTCAGATTTCTTTAGTCATTAATTGGTTTTTGTGGGTGACCGTATAGTAATATATTTTGTTGTATATTTGGTCATTAGTTGTGGCAATTAATGACTAAATCAATAATTAAATTAATGACCAAATTAATGACTAAATATACTACTAGATGATGAAATTGAGACAACCAATTAATGAATAAGCTAAAAATGACTAAAAGTTTCTCACATTATAAGATACTGTAAATTAGCTACTAATGGTCATCGACTGAAAAATGGTCATTTATATGCAAATTTTAGTCATTTTTTAGTAACTAATTAGCCATTTTGTACTAGTGAAAGATTCAAAATATGAGAAAGTCTGAAGAGACTAGTACTACTAGGAGAGAGACTCGTCATTATTAGCATCCTTTTTGAAAACCTGCATGAAATTTCTAAGAGATAAAAAGGTAATAGAAGGATTGCAAGAATTGATTGATAACTGCACTAGTAAGAAAAAGCCTATACCAGAACAATGCGTAGTACACAAGGTGAGAAAAAGTAAGAAGATAATTGGTGGTGATATGATGTTGACTGCGCAGATTGGAGAATATGAAATGGACTACATAATTAACAATCTACGGTTTGATGCAAAGGTTTTGTCGAAGAAAACTTAGGAAAGAATGGGAAGACCAATGCTACAGTGGTCCTCGATCCAGCTGAGGATGGAAAATCAATAGAAGATTATTTCTATGTCGAGCCTACATGGAGGGACTGTGGATGTTGATGGGGTGCATGCCAGAGCTGACTTTGAAGTGATCAAAATTGTGGATGATAGTAATCCATATACAACACTGCTTGGAATTGATTGGGCCTTTGATATGAATGTAGTCATCAATTTGAAGAAGCATTGTATCAAATTTGAAAAGGAAGAACTAAGGGTGATTGTGCGATTGGATCCAGCCAAAGGTGCGCGTTATACGAAAGTAGTCTATGATTATGAGGAAGATGATGACAATGAACAAATCTATAAGCTGACTGCACGGGATGAAGATTGGATCAACCCTACGGTGGATGGGTGAATCATGTGGGAGAAGGACAACTCCTATGATTCAGATTTAGACGAGGAGCTTGAGCACTGCCAGAATCGATTGCATGAAGTATCATTGCTATGCTGCAATAAGCTTACCAGGTCATTACAATGTATATCCATCGAGGTACGCAATTTACCTTATTATGACGATTTAGAGAATGTCAATTTATCTCTGGATAAATTTGGAAGGGATGTATGGAAGGAACATCAGTTCCAAGTGCTTGACACTATGATACAAGCTACGCCTACCCATTGGTGGGGCACACATAAGGACAATTTTGCAGATTGGAAGGAGTATTGAAGAATCCTGAAGTTGAGATTTAGGTACCCTAATACCCACATTACGAAGAAATACACAGGGAAGGACAATCCACATGAGCACTTAGCTCATTGGAAAAAAGCATGGGGAGAAGAACCATAGCCGAAGTGGGTTCATATCTTCTACAACACATTGGATACAATATCAATGAATTGGTGTCTGGAAATGGAGCTATGACACAGAACCACAGAATGGGATGTATTGAAAGAAAAATTCCTGCTAACTTTTAGCTTTGAAGATGGATCTAAATGTGTAGATGAAGCACTGCAGATGATCAAAGCTTGTATATTAAAAATTCCTGAAGAACCAGTTGAATGGGTACAACAAAATTAGGCTACACAGTTGTGCCATGTGCTCGAATACTACAATGTAACCATGGAGGATGGTGAAGAATATTCCAGGAACATCGAGATTCCTGAGTCTGAAGGACAGCGTGAAGTCGAGGGACCTAACATAGAAGTTCATGATATATCAAAGCCTTTAAAGACCAAGCAGGTGAATACTGGACTGGAAGCACAACCAAATTTCAGGAACTTAGGAGCCTATTGGGACGAAGATACAATAGATAAAGTTACAGAGCTATTGCGAGAGTATCAGGACTTGTTTCCCACTAAGTTCTCTAATGTAAAATGGATAGTAGGGGATCTAGAAGTCATGAATATTACTCTGTAGCCAGATGAAAAGCCAATAAAACAACACCCCTACCGATTAAATCCTAAGTATAAGGAAAAAGTGCACAAGGAGTTAGATAAAATTCTCGAAGTCTAGATCATTGAACCTATTGAAAAATCAGTTTGGGTTATTCCCATAATGGTTCAAGAAAAGAAGACAGAGGGTGAAATTCAGATATGCATGGACTTAAGGAAGTTGAATACTGCATGTGTTCATGATCCATTGCTTACGCCATCCACGGATGAGGTATTGGATAATGTTGGAAGAGAGGAAATCTATTCATTCAAGGATGGATTCAGGGTGCCATCAGATCAAGATCGCGTCAGTGGACAAGAGTAGGACTGATTTTGCGATGGAATGGGGTTGTTTTCAGTATACAGTGATGCCTTTCAGGCTTAAAAATGCCTTTGCAATTTTCCCTAGGGTGATAATTGCTACTTTTAAAGACTTCATCCATTAGTTTTTGGAAGTCTGCTTTGATGACTGGACAAATTTCAGGTTAGTAAAGTGACATGTTGTTAGTTTTCACCTCATGTTGGATACTTGTAGAAAACATCAGATAGTTGTTAGTTTGAAGAAATTTATATTCTGCATACCCTATGGGATACTCTTGGGCCATGTTGTTTGCAAGCAGAGATTGATGGTGGACCCTACCAAAATTGCAATAATCGTTAATTTGGGAGCCCCAAAGAATGTTAAACAACTGCGTGTAATGTTGGGCCATACATGATATTATAGCAAGTTCATCAAAGCGTATGCACAAATCACTGCGCCCATGGAAAAATTATTGAAGGAGGATTCCATGTTTTTATGGGACGAGGACTACCAGAAAGGTTTGGATATTTTGAAGGGGAAAATGCTTACCAGGCCCATTTTAGTGTTCCCAAATTGGAAGAAGGAGTTCCATGTTCATGTGGATGCTTCCTATATCACACTAGGAGCTGTGATGACCCAACCAGGAAAAGGAGATATTGACCATCTAATAGAATTTACAAGTAGAAATTTGTCAAAGGAAGAAAATAACTATTCAACCACAGAGTGTGAAGGTTTGGCAATGGTGTATGCGCTACAGAAATTCTGGCACTATCTCTTGGGTGCACACTTCAAGATGTATAATGATCATTCTACTTTGAAATACTTGGTGAAGAGCCTGTGTTGGGGGGAAATATCTATAGTTTGTTGTTGTTGTTAAAGGAATATGATTTCGAAGTAATTTTGAAACCCAGGCGGTTGAATGTTGGTCCAGATCACCTATCACGCATTGAGAATGGGGATGAACCTACGAGTCTGAAGGAAGGGTTGCATGATGTGCATCTCTTCATAGTTCACATCATAGATGATCACTTCGTAACATAATTCAATTTTTGTTTACGGGCACCACTCCTGAAGGGTATTCAACACAACAAAAGAAAGAAATTTAAGTCCAGGCTGTAGATTTCTTTGTGATCACCAAACAGTTATATAAAATGGGATTTAATGAAATACTATGTAGGTATGTTCCAAAGTAGGAAAAGTATCCTTGCAGAAGCGCATGGAGGATTAGCAAGAGGAATTTATGCAGGAAGAGCAACTTCGCAGAAGATGCTACATGTAGGTCTTTGGTGGCTAACTATCCAGAAGGACTCCAAAATATATTGTAGGGTGCCAAAAGATGGGTATACAGTCATGAAGATATGAATTGCTAATGAATCTGCAAGTGACGTTGCAGGAATTTAATAAGTGGGAAATATATTTTGTGGAACCAATACAACCACTAGAGAAGAAGACAAGGGCCAGATATATAATTACTATGAATGAATACTTAACCAGGTGGGTGGAGGCATAGACTATAAAATATTGTAGTGCTACTACCATTGCAGAGTTTATTTTTGAGTATATCTTATCTTGGTTCAACTGCCCTAAGATTTTGATGAGTGATTGGAGAACACACTTTTTCAATGAAAGAATTGCTACATTTCTCAAGGAATTCTAGGTATATCATCAAAAGAGTATGCCTTATAAGCCTCAAGTGAATCAAAAAATATAAGCCTTCAACAAAATTATGCAAAGCATGTTGATGAATATTTGCAACGCGAAGAAAAATGACTAGGAGGTATGCATACTAGTGATCCTTTGGTCATACAGGACTACCTGCAAAAAGTTGAGAGGACAAGCACCATTCAGAATGGTATATGGGAAAGAGGCTTAATTCCCACGGAGTAGATAATGCCAAGTTTATGGATTGCAGACATGGATGATCATGATACCATGGAAGAATGACTCATGTAGCTTGTTAAATTAGAGGAGGATCGCTTCTTGGCTGGATTTCATTAGCAGGTGTAGAAGGACCATGAAAAGGCATGACATGGTTGTCATATCAAACAAGGCATCTTCAAGTTCAAAGATTTAGTGTTGCTATATGATAGTAAGTTAACAAAGTTCTTGAGAAAATTTCAAATGCATTGGTTGGGGCCGTATGTTGTGAAGGAAATTACAAATGGAGGTGCAATTTAGCTTGCGACGCTAAATCGGGATTTATTTATGGGAAACAGTCAACAAAAGTCGATTGAAGCTATACAGGGGTGATCCCGACTTTGTGCAAAGACTATATGATTGCATGGTAGTATTAGTACTCCAGGAAACTACAATGGAGTATAAGAATTTAAACTACACTACCCAAACGTTAGAAAGACAAAGTGAAGGGGCTGCATGACAAGTTGAAGAATGGCGATGAAGGGAGTTGTGCTGAAGGAGTTGTGCTAGCTGGGTGTGCCCCACGTAGCCTGGCCAAAAACTGACTGTTGAAAGCACTATAGACGATTCGATGGAGAATTTTCATTTATGCAGCATGTCTTTGGAAATCTACCTCTAAATATGCATTAATGACCAAGACTTAGAGGGAATGGTCGGATTTGAATTCAAGTTGGTCTATAAATTCAACATACCACACTATGTTCAAACAATTTGTTTCTTGAGAGCATGCCTTAATATTTTTCACCTTGATTTGTGCCAAGGCTAGTGTTATATGTCTGAGCTAGATTGGGAGGAACTTCTCTCATGACTGGAGTTAGCAAAATTTCCTGAGTACTTCCTAATAGCTTCATTGGGAGAATGATTGAAACTCATCTAAAGATGGAGTGAGCCCCATCAAATGCAGTGCCATCTGAACCTATATCTACCGGATAGCCTACTACCGTGCCTAGGTTACTAAGGCCTAAGTCGTCTACTTCGAAGAAGTTGAAGAAGCCTCAACAAGTGTCAATGTGTCAATTGCTGAGGAAGAACCTAATAGAAATCTGCCATAAGGGAAAAATGGATAAATCCAAATAGTCAACAGAGCCACTGGATCTATATGAGGAAGAACTGTGCAGAGGAGGAATAGAGGAGCTTGATGCAGAAGAGGTTGAACCAATAACTCAAATGTCAAAATACATACCACATACAAAACCCATGGTGAAGGCGACCAAAGATCCAAACAATGTGAAGTTCATGGTTTCCACACTGTTGTTGCAGAGAGTGTGTTGTTCGACGGTCTGTTGCTGGATTAGATACCAAATCTAGAAATGGAGGATTTGGACCTTGGGGACCATGAGAAATTTCCTCAATTAGTGCTGAACAAGTACCTCAAGAACGTCTATTGTGAGGAATTGGGCATCACTCTCCTTGAACCAATGAATTGGGTGGCTAGAGTTGGGGGCACGAGGCTCCTAAACATGTTGTGGGTGCCGCACTTCAGTCACACCAATATTAACACCATCTGTGTGTGCCAATTTCTAACAATAGTGCAAAATGGGCGTTTTTGGCTGGGAGAACCCATACTGATCACAGACATGCTGATCCACTAAATAATGTTGTTTCCATCCCAAGGCGTGGACCTTGTAGATGCTTTCGTCGAAAATTCGTAGGAAAATAAGTTGGCTAACCAAATAAAGGAAAAAATTGGTCTGATCAAGAAGTCATGTAGATACTCCATTCAATTTATATCCTATGGCACAGTGCAGTTTGTTGCACATATATTAGGCAGTAAAATCATTAGAAAGTGTCGCGTTAATGAAGTACTAGCGCCAGTCATTTCTTTGGCTGCATAGTGCGTGGAAAGGGTCTAGTATAACTGGGCTCAATATCTATGTAAGGGGTTTTTTGTGGGTTTTTTAGGACTATAGGGAGGCCTAGGATGAGGGAAAGGCATTTCGCTATGCCTGCTTGTTATTATTGATTTCTTTAGTGGCGTGGAGGATGCTTGGAGAGAGCCAATTCCCTTAGTAGGACTCATACCTACCGGAGGCAACAAAGTTTGCTTCGATGTGGGCTACTAAAGACCCCACATGTGTAATGGAAACAAATATGTTTTGGGTGTTGTTCGAGATGGAACTTACAACAGTAGTCAAGCACCGGCCAAGGCTATCACCCACCTTCCATGTGTACTAAGCTAATATTGCTGACTTTAAGGAATATTTCCACAATCTGCACATTTGCGCAAATAAGGATGCCAGAGGCATATGGAAAAAGTTTCCTTATTTGGTTGCTAAGGAAGACATAGTTGGGGTCATCAGCAAGTGGCCAAGTGATTGGCTTACCCGTTCTGATGTTGTTACAGGTACCGGCACAACCGCTGAACATTAAGCAGCACTGACCATGACCGTAGAAAGGAAGAAGGAGGCACATAAAATTTCCCTAGAAAAGGATGCACAGAAGAAAGCAATTGTTGCGAGGGAGAAAGATGTTGCTAAAGTGGCGGCCAAGGAAAAGGAAGCATCATAAGAAAATACTATGTCGCAAGATATTATTGACATCGAAGAGTCAAATCCCAAGCAAACATAGGGGGAGGAAGAGACTGAGGTGGAGGAGGAAGGGGGTGCGGAGTTGGGGTACCCTTTCATTGTCAAGAAAAGGAAGAAGAGGACTTCCATCGAGTAGCGCAAGAAGAAAAAGTCTGACAAATCTATGAGAGCGATGCCTTTGGTCCTCACAAAGGGGGACTTAGATGAAATTGGGGATGTGGTCCACGATGAGACGGTTGACCTCATGAGCCATTTTGAAGCACAATACCAATAGTTGCTCAACAAGGCATAATAGGGCCTGAGGGATTTGTAGGTACAAACATGGTTAATTCAAGCGAGTGTGGGACGGGTGAGTGGGAAGCAAGCAAGCTTGAATCAACCGAGTGGGTCAACTTTGGATGCTAAAATCTCCATGGCTCTTTGTGCAGTAC
This sequence comes from Pinus taeda, assembly GCA_000404065.3. Taxonomy (NCBI): domain Eukaryota; kingdom Viridiplantae; phylum Streptophyta; class Pinopsida; order Pinales; family Pinaceae; genus Pinus; species Pinus taeda. Next base: position 146,180 of record APFE030679023.1, read on the forward strand.
CACTTCCAGAAGGGTCCCTTCATAGAGACTCAGTTGAAGAGCAGCTATAACTACTCCAGATGAAGAATCTCAGTTTGAATTTGGATGTGCTTCCCATTCAGACTCTGCATGAGCTACACCAAGGGGTGTTTGATGAGCTTAGGATATGAGAGAAATGCGCACTATTGGTAATGAGAGAGGTAAATACTAATAACCAACGAATATTTGAAGAAAATGTGTAGGCTATCAAGGGAAAGGAGGAGGTCACAAAGCGAAACAAACAATTGGAAGTAATGGTTGCACAAGCCTACAATGAGCTTCTAGAGTTAAAGATCCCAGCAGAAGCGGCCTCCGCTGAAAATATTCACAAGCTAGCCACTAGATGGAAAGAATCAAAGAATGAAATTGGTCGGCTGAGGTTTGAGTTGCAGTTGTAGATATCAAAGTTATAATTAAAGTTGTAGCCCGCTACTCCTCCAGAGGTTAGAGAGCAATGCAAAGCTATTATTAAAGAAGGATTGGCAACATTGGAAGATGTAGTCAAGGACTGCACTAAGATATTTGAGCAGGCCATGGAGTTATGGACCTCACTACAGGAGGATTCAACTCTCCAAAGGATTGAAGAAGACATCAAGGAAAAGGAGATGCAGTTCAATGAAATTTGATCGACTGCGCGAACCTTGGCACCAATGCAAAGTTTCACTAGATTGTAGGAAGGAAAGTTGATCCAGAAGGAAATTGATGAGCTATGTTGCAAGGAAATGATCATATCTTCAATGACATAGCGGGTGGACAGATGAGGCTAGTTAGTTGACTATCTCATTGCAGAGTAAGATCAAAGGGATACAATGGACTCAAAGAACCATGGGCCTTGTAGTTGAAGGCCCAACTACTTAAAAGTTGGTCAAAGAAGGGAAATATGCTAATACTAGTGATTCCCCCATTAATATTGTCATTGCAACCCTTATTGTTATTGTTGTGCCCTTATATTAATATTGTTATGCTGGCTTTGATTTTATTGTGGACCCTTAGACTCCTATATATAGAAAGAAGGTTTTGTCAATTGTATCATTCAAGAATTGTTCATTTGTGTAATGTAAAGGAGGTTTCTCCCTCTAAGAGGTGTATTTTGAAGGCATTGATCTATATTTTCTTCTATTTTCTGAGTTGGTTGCATAACATTTGGTATCAGAGCTTTGGATTCTAGGGTTTTGTTGCTCCATAAAAATGTTATACCAAAAATGTTATAACAAAAAGGAGTTTGCTGTTTGATGTAGTTATTTGTTCACCTTCACTGGTTTTCTCTATCGTTTTCCTTTGAAACCACCTTCAACACATTCCTCCTGCATTGCTTCCTCGCCATTCGATCACCAACAAACCTTCACAATCATTGTCTAATTCATTATTTTCTCCAACTACTACCTCACGTGGAGTCCACCACTTACTTTATGAACTTTAAGTCCCCACTGTCGATCTTCCTCACCTGATCCGACAGCTATCATGTCACCCGATCACTTTAGGTTCTTTAAACCCCCACCATCGATTTGGCTCACTTGATCCGATGGCTATCACTTCACTTGATCACCAACTAGCTTGGCCGATCTCCACGGTTGATCATTCGCGCTTGATCCAACGGCTATCATGCAATCTCATGCGGATTAGTGCACGGTCATTATCCACCCAAGAGCATGCGAGAAAAGTGGTTTTCTCATGCTACGTCTCATGCAGTAAGGCTAATCGCGTGAAATTTCAGAATTCCTCTTACTCCCTTGAGGGCACACGAGGAACTGCTTACCACCATAGAAACCCGCTCCATCATTTCTGCACATTTTGGTTCCCCCCACGATACAATATTCGCCATCCACATCTTGACTTCACCCGTGTGATAAGATCTTAGCCGTTCATCGCTCCTATTAGCGTCATCTGTCCATCTCTTTACTTCACTTGCATGATTAGATCTTGGCCACTCATCTCCTGTTAACTTCGTTCGTCCATCCACTCAATCCCTCGCAACACGATCTTCGTCGTTCATCCTGTTCATTAACCCCATTCATCCATTTATTCGCTGAAGCCTTCGCGATAAGATCTCCACCATTCATCTTGTTAGTTAACCCTATTTTCCCATGTATCTACATAACCTCTTGCGATCTGATCTCCACCATTCATTTTCCTTTCACACGATTGATCTAACGGTTCTTCTACACTGTTGCTCCCTCATGTCCTCCTTTCACTAATCTCATCCTCTGACTTCTCTTCCACTTGAAATCCGAGGTATTTTAGCTCTTTTCTTACACCTTAGTCTAGTTTTGATACTCTTTACTTCTGCAACTTAGATAATTAGCATTAGGTTAGTGTTCATTTAGAAATTTTGTTTGGGCATAGATGTTTAACCACTTAGTTAGGGTATGGTGTGTTTTAGCATTACATGTTCCTTTCTTCATTATTGCAATAGAGTAGCTCTCCCTTAGGATAGATTTTCTCTTCTACCATCAAAATCAAGCTTCTTCTGACCCTATAGAAGTCTGGCTTGGAACCACTTGGGTCTCTTGCCAGATGAACAATGACAACATGCAGTGCCTTCACTTTTAATTGTGCATATAGCACTGTCACCTCCAAGTTTGTATGAAACCCATGTCGATAAGTAAAGATGGTAGCTCGAGGATTTGTAGCATTATTGTTGCAATACCTAGGCTCATCACTATATTTTCAGAGATATGATCCAAGGAAGTTAGGGTTTTTGCAAGATCTCGAATTATATCTGAAACAGGTGACCTAGGGAGAATAGTCATAACTTTTTTTCTTAGCATCAAATTTAAATTTCGTAAGAAGTTATATAAATCGGATGTCCTGTAGTTTTCTATGTATTGGTTTAAGGTCCTAAGGTAGAAACCATGACATGCGACACTTCGTACAAGTTTGCTCTACTAAACTAGTATATAATCAGGTCATCGTGGGAGATTTGGCATAACTCTTCCTTGGAGAATCCAATATTGATCAGACTCAAATTGCTACTGTAGGATGCAATTTTAGACCTTGGCAATCCAAAATTAGACAGATACAACAAATCCAATATCGAGCTCCTACAAAGTGAAAAAAGGTGTGTAGTTTTTTTAAAATTTTGCATAAGTTTGGTTTGAAGGAATTCAAAGGGCATAGTGAAGCACTATTATCATTAATTGATGCCTCAAAGAAATAAAATGGAAATACCTAGTAATCAACCTGAAATCTCTAGCATGACTCATGAAGAAGAGGAAGAAATGCAACATGATATATCAAAATTACGAGACCAAGTGCAACAAAATTCACTCTCACAAAATGTAACAGAAACTAAGATGGATAGTTTAAAGAAAGGTGTGGAAGCTAAGATGGATAGTTTAAAGAAAGGTGTGGAAGCTAAGATGGATGGCGTGGAAGCTAAGATGGATGGTCTAAAGAAAGGAGTGGAAGCTAAGATGGATGGTATAGAAGAAAAAATTAAAGGAAACATGGAATATTTGAAGATAGGCATGGAAACTAAGATGGATGGTATAGAAGAAAAACTTAAAGGGAACATGGAAGATTTAAAAATTTTGCTACAAGAAATGCTTACTAACGGCAAAAGGGTAGTATAGGAAACTCAAGATGAGAAAAAAATAAATGTTAATCATGATTTCATAGACTCTAACAGTGGAATGAAGACCGACCATGTTCCAAAGATCGATATGAGGAAATTTGATGGAAAGGATCTCGTAACATGGATACTATAGATGGAACAATATTTCTACCTCCATAATGTGTAAAACAGACAAAAGGTATGCATTGCAACTTTATATTTGGAACCAAATCAGTTTTTATGGTATTGATTGCTTTTCTCTCATAAACAAATTGTCACTTGGGCAATTTTTATGGAAGGAATGATAGCACATTATGAGAATACAAAACAAAACACTTTTTTTTAGCCAATTGATAAATCTCAAACAAAAGGGTTCAATGGTGGAGCACACTGAGGACTTCCAAAACTTGAATATAAGGGTAAAAGATATTCCAAAGGAGCATAAGATTGATGTGTTCATAGGAAATTTAAATGATAACATCCAACATGAGGTTCGACTTTGGGAACCTGATTCATTGGAGAAGGCATTCATATTGACAAGAAAAATGGAAAGCAAAATTGTGGCCACAAGGAAGCCTACGACTCACAACTATAAAAATGGAAGTGTTGTTGCCCCTAGCCTTCCATAACCTCCAAGGTTGAAACCACACCAATTGGAAGAAAAAAGAGAAAAATAGCTTTGTTACAGTTGTGATAACAAATACACTAAAGGTCATAAGTGTGCTGAGAATAAATTATTCTACATAGATTGTGAACATGAGGAAGAAAAGGAACAAGAAACATCAAAAGAAGAGGATATACACTAGGAAGAAACCCTAGAGAAAGAAGAATTGAGTCCAACCATATGCATTGGCCGGAATTAATACTCCTCAAACTATCAATATAGAAGGACATATCAAGAAGAAAAAGGTAATAGTGTTGATTGATTCAGGAAGTACCCATAATTTTATTTATTGTAAAATAGAAAAGGAATTGAATTGCTTCCTATATCCAGCACCAGAGTTTCAAGTGATGGTTGCAAGTGGAGGAACCATAAATTTCTCTAGAAATCACCATAATATCAAGCTATCCATGGGAGAATATGTAATGAATAGGAAAATGCTTTCCATTCCAATGGGTGGTGCTGATGTTGTACTAGGAGTCCAATGGCTACAATCCTTGGGTACAATAGCTTTTAATTTTCAAGAAATTTTCATGAAATTTTCTTCAGAAGGAAAGGAAGTTGAATTAAGGGGTAAACCATGAAAGATAATTATCTCTAACGAAATGTCAAATATTCTAAAGAAAGAACAACAAGGCATAATTGCACAATTATGTTTGCTAGAGGTTCCCACATCGAAATCATCTATTTCTCCAGATCTCTAAAATGTCTTGTACAATGATTCTAAGATATTTGAGACTCCCAAAGGCCTCCCACCTATTTGTGATCATGATCATGCTATAATCTATTCATTTGATTCCAGGAAGTGTTCGTCGAAACATCAGGCCTTACAGATATCCCTATGGCCAAAAGATTGAAATTGAACGTATGGTTGCAGAAATTCTAGAGGCTGGTATAATTCAACCTATTCAAAGTTATTTCTATGGTATATTAGTGTTGGTGCACAATAATTTAACATTATTTGGTTTTGATAAGTTAGTATATTAGTAAAAAACAATTTTAAAATGTTAAGTTAGGATATGGAAGAAAAAGAAAGAAAAGTTAAAATGTTAGGCTAATTTAATGTTTTATAGGCATCCATCTCAATAAAATGTTAGGTGTTAGCTGCCCTAAACAAATGAGGAAAGGGGAAAATAAAATGTTAAGGAAGAAAAAAGAAAAGAGTGGCTTCATTTTATTTTTTATAAATGCACAGACTGCTAGTCAAAATGTGCTACAAGTCAAATATCAAATGTTATTTTCATGTGCAGAAGAAAAGGAAAAGGAGTAAAGGTTTTTCTCTATGTTCTTATATATCAATTAATTTTGGTATTAATTCCCTATCCCCAAGTGTTCAAAACCCCAAAGTTCCCCCTCCGCTCATATTACCCTCCACCCAACCATTCCTAAGTTTATTACCCCCCTCATACATTTCAAATATTCCCCTCATGTGATAAATTAATTCCCCTTGGCCCCACCAGGTGTCTCGTCACATTATGTTAAATATTTGCCACCTCTCACTCAATATCCACCAATCTCCCATGATCTCATGGCCCGCATGGAATTTTGCCCCCCCCTTCACCATTCGAACTTTACCATCAGGGGGGGGTCTGAAATGGATGGTATTCCAAACCGCGCCCACAACTACATGTCAGCACTATGGATTTTTGGACCCCCCTTGAGCAAAAATGCTAACCACTCCCCACACTGCTCCCCTGCACCCTGCCAAAAATTTGTTTCCCTCACTTTTGATACTGCTCTCCTACTCGTTGCATTCTCTCCATTCACTTTCCTCCACGACATTCATCCATTAGCTCCACCAATTGCATTTTCTCCCTCCATAATTAAGTTGTTAAGTAGTAAATGGTTTAGCCGTTAATCCAACAAACCCACGCCATCTTCAACGGAATGGCCACACTGTTATATAAACTTCCCTTTCACTTGTTAATATGTTACTAAATTCATTCACTATCACTACATTTCTTTGTTACAGGTTCGCTGGGCTAAACTCCGAAGTTTTCACCCACCAACAATACTGTCTGCTAACTTGTTTTCAGTCTACTACCTCTATTCCTTCCACCAAAACCTGACTCATCTCTATGTATTGAAAACTCCAATCCAATTTTCACTACTATATTTAGCCTTATCCATATATTCCTACAAAGGAAAAAGGAGTAGAACGACCTATCAATCCTCTGATTTATCCTCCCATTGATTTTCACTACATCTCTTTGGCTCACAAAGACCTCAAAATCCATGAAACTCTCTGTGAATTGGACCTATTTGAGATGTATTTCTAGCTTGAGGACAAATACATTGAAAAATCTGATGACATTGAGTTGTGGGAGTCCAATTTACCCCACTATATTTTTCCTCATACCCACAATGCCCCAGAGTTTGTTGGGAAGTACCATGTATCTTATTTGCCAAGCCAAAGGGCCATCATTATCCCTACTGGAGAAATTCTCTTTACTATTACTCCTAAAGCCATAGATCGAATGCTACAAGCCCCCATAGTAGATAATGTCAGCCCTGTTTCCTATGAAGCACTTGTTGAGTTATACTAGAAATTACACTTTGCCAAGAGGGCCAAGAATCTAGAGCTATTCTTGACACAAGATGCCCCATTGCCAAAGAAAAATCTTCCCTATCCCTCCTCTATTTTCCCTGAGAAAGCCAAACAAGTCATCAGATTTGCCTCTTACCTCCTTGGCTACTACTCTAATCAGTGGGTAGATGAGGCCATCATAGAATTTTTGTCCATTTTCTCTACCAATTCTAAACCCTCCATCATATTTAACTTTAGCCAATTTCTTGCAGATTCAATTCATCAACAACTTATCAAATTCCCAATTGAGGAGGTATTCAAGTATTATTCTGTATTATTTTATATGTTCTTATACTTTCAGGGAGACAACATCAACCTTGCTTTGCAAAAGCTGGATGAAAAAGGAAGCCAACAATTAGTCATATTTTGGACTACTTTGGTTATGAAGGAACAAAATGAATACACATATAAATAGTTCATAGAGATGTTTGTGCATCCAACAATTGGTCTCTTAGGTAGCAGGATAGAATCAAGGATTAGCCAGGAAATTAGAAAGGTGTTGCATCTATCAGACCAAGTTCTGATAGGGGATTGGTACCTCTACCAAAACTATACAGAATTGAGAATATTTGGTTGTGAGCTTTCACTTTACAAGCTACCTTAATTCCTCCCAATGAGGATTTTTTCTCTAGATTACATAAGGCATATGCTAAATATGGATGAAATCCACTTTGTTGTGCCAAGAAGAAGTTCCAGTTTAAAATCAAAACACATATTAGGCCTTTCATTTGCAACACAAGAGAAGCAGGGAAAGAAGAAGACAAACTGCTAAAAGAAATGTAGTTCATCCTAAGATTTTCCTAGTCATATGATCCATTAGGGATGATTTCTAAATTAGGAGTAGAAACCGAATCTACTCCTTATTTTCACACATCCAGACCATAGATAGAGAAGTATAAAAATCACCTAGAATGGGTCTCTTCTTCTAAGAGAAGCATAGAAGAAGAGACCCCTTCAGGGACTTAAATTTTTAGTGAGGGATTCAAAATTATGTATAGGAAGAAGGCCAAGCTTATTTTCAAACTAAGCCTCATCAAGGACTCAAAACAAGAGATCATTATCACAAATAATGAGCCACTTGTTTCCTCATTAGTGGGTGATTAGACCACACAATCTCCCACTACCTCCATGACTTCACAACAGCAGCAGAAAATTATGTAGACCAACACATCTACTTCACGGGAGACAAAGAAAAGTATAATGGACATTTTTAAGGAGATAAAAGTCAGGAATGAGGACTTGAAGATTAACAGCTACAACTAGTTATGGAAGAAGACTTCTGATGCTTAAAGAAGACTTCTATCGGCCTTTAATTGAGAGAAAGTGAAAATGGCATTCCTCCAAGCACAGGTTACCCATCCCAAGGCAACATCAGACTTCAAGAAGACAACTTTTTAGTTTGATGTAAAATATATACATCCCATTGAACAAATGGAGATGCATAAGCAGGCTGGGGAAGTTGTATTTTCAACTGTCACTAACACTACTATGAGTTTGTCTAAGTTGAAGGTTACATTAGAAAATTTCCAATCACAGTTGAAAATGGAGAAGGTCTCTACACTTGCCAAAGACACCAGGATTAAAACTCTGGAGGACTTGGTGAACAAAGTGGGTTATGATGCTTCAAACATCAATGCTACAGAAGAGCTTATAAAGAAAAATAATTTATACATAGCAACATTAAGGAAGCAGTTAAAATTGCATCTACAAAAGATCCTCTAGCCAAGGATATTGAAGAGACAGATACAAAAAAGGAAGATATGATGAAGCTCGACATGGAGCAGAGTGCACAGCTGAAGAAAATGGAGACAAAAGTGGAAAAATTGATTAAAGAGAAGGAGAAAGCTCCTAAAATGGTTGTTGTCCCTTTGCAAGCACTGCCTATCACAACCATTCCTACAACCATATCTTCTACAACAAGTACAGGGTGTTATCACCAAAATAGGGGTTTACATTGTTCCTAGTCATGGTCTTAGATAAGTGTGAAGTCAACCTATGTTTTAATGGGTAGGTGATATGTTAGGAGTCCTAAAGGTTTCATTTTTCATATCCAAATAAAGTATAACATCCTTATTCCATGTTTCGTGAGTCTGACATTCTTGTTAGAAACTCATAGCTTAAGCCATTTTGAAAATTTTTGGAAATAGCCGCGAAACCACATTTTTTTAGCACAGACAATGTAAAATGTTTGTTTTGCACTACAAAAATGTTGCTCTTTTCATAGTGCTTTTCCCTACACACTACGAAAGCACGGTTTCATAGAACAATCATGTTTCATCCTTTCCTCCATATGTTCGAGCTTCCCTTTCTACACGGGTGGAAAATGAAGTTTAAATGGATTATTAATACATGCCACATGTACACCAGCAAAACTGCTCGAAGATAAGCATAAAGGATTAAGGGCCTTAAAAGGAGGAACTCTGTCTCCTTGTTTTCAGGACAGTTAGGTCATGACTCAGCAGGGTTTTCAACAGCACTGGGGACATCATCAAGCTCGAAGACATGGATTGGCAGCTTGTTAAAGAATGCATTCAAGTCATAGATAAGGTTGTTGAAAGCATGTTTTAGGAGTTTCACTCCTATTTGTACTAGGACTCTTAAAGACAGTTAGCTGTCAAGTTGTAATTAAGTAGTTTGTTTTATGAATAGATAGGTGTCAGTGTTAGGAATTCGAATTCCCCTAAAGATGGATCATATTATCCAAGGTTGTAAAACTTTATAGAAAGCTTGAGAACCAAATTCCTGAGTGTTGGTAATTTCATTAGCGAAAGAAAGTTGTGTTATTGTAAGAAACTGTGGATTTTCAAACTTAATAGAGAGATAAATTTGACTACTCAAGATTCACAAGGATTTTATGTATTTGATGTTCTTATGGCCTTGTTCAATTACTTATTTGTAGTGGTATGAGCTTGTGATACTTAGAATTCATTGGAAAATGCTCTAACTTCCTTCACATGCTTGTAAACTGTGTTGATTCATTGTGTTATTGTTTTATTTATAAACCTAAAGTCTAAGTGCCTTGAATTCCATGTTTTGTTGATCATGTTGTTTTTTTGAAGACTATCTTGACTCCATAGCCCAATACATGTTTGCTAATCTTTGATTCAACTAGTCAACCAGTTATACATTTGTCCATTTTGTTCCTAGAGTTAGCCATCTAATCATTAATCAAAAATCTTAAACCTATTGAGAGAGCCCTCTCAAGTTGAGGAGACTAAGCCTCAACCAAAAGATTGGTTTGAAAGAGTTACTCAGATTCTACTTGATCAATAGTCTATCAAGGTCATATTTTGTGATAACACAGGGGATGCTATAGATTAGTTGGAAAATGCAGTACAAAACATGTCTCTCCATACTGAAGAGATAAGAAAGTTGCATGATCAAGTGAAACTTCTACAGGATCATCAAAAGAAGACTGAGACTTTCAATGCAGCAGAGTCACAGAGAGCTCAAAATTAGATAGAGGCATGGAAGAAGTCAGCAACTGAGTCTTCTATTGGTTGCACACTGGGTCATGTTAAATAAATCATATGGAACAATATCATTGAAGAAATAGATTAAATCTAGTCATGTATCTAGATTATATTCAAGCAGAAGGAATTGATGGAGAATTCTAAGCAAACTATTTCTACTAGCAATACTTAATTGGGAGAAATGCCTACTACATCCAAAAACATCATAAAGTTCCTCAATTCCAAAAACAAATATGAGTTGGATGATCTAGGAGTGGATGTTAGAACATAAACTATTCTGGAGGTAAAGAAAGTTCTAACAAAGAAGAACTCATTTGTACAACTAACAGACAAGTGTCACACCCTGGATGTAGCAGTTAATAGGATTCTCACTAGAATTGATGCATTGAACAAGAAAGGTCTGCCCTCCTTATTTGTAATCAATGACAAATTAATGACCAGAGAAGACTAAATGAAGAAGCTTTAGGACATTGCCAAGGATATAGCTAAGTCTTCCAAAATCAAAGGTCCTGCGACAAGCAGATATTTTTACGAAGCTATCAACAACATAATTTTTATTCAACATGAGACAAAACACATTTTTACAGTAAAACCCATTTTTTCTCGGTATATTGAGGTAGATGAGACCTACCGCATGGTAAGAAATATTATTATTCCAGATGAAGAATGGTGGGATAAGTTGTGTGAATTTCAGGACTAAAAGACAAGTCGGCTTCACCAGCGTAGCACCCGAATAATGGCCATCCAACAATTGTTCTCCTTCAAAGCAGAGCCAAATGTTTAGATTCATTCCTTTTGATTAAATTACTTCTTTTCTGTTAGTTCTAAGTTAATAATAGAATTCAGTGTCACTCAGGAATTAATTGTAATATTTTTCTATTTTTTCTTAAATAGTTCATTTTGTCGAAGTATTCAGGGTTGAACCCTTGAACGAGTTATCAAGCAGATTTGTATTAAGCTGGAGCATTTTTGAGATAATAAGAGATTCCAGATTTTCCTCATATGGTCTATCTCTTAGTGAGTTGTATTTCATCTCATTAATTCATTATGTCTTCTTGATATAAATCATGTATTTTGCAGTTATCGAATATAAAATTTAATTGAATTTCGATTTCATTTTGGATTGTCTGTGAAGTTGTAATTTAAATAAGAGATAAATTTACAGAACTATCTGTTATTGTAAATTCCTCTTTGAGAATAAATTGCACTAGATCTCTATGATAGTCTGTTTATATTTTTTTGGTTAAGGAAACACTATTTTCTTAATTTATGCTTATAAATGGTTAAATACTCAGTTTGAATATTAAATCAGTTATATTTCTCCATATTCTACTTATCCATCCCACTAAAATAAAAATAACGATGTGCATGTAAAGAACAACCTTTTATTTTATTAAGAATCTACATAAGTTTAAAGAACCTATTTATAAATAGTTCACTGGTCATCCAATAATTAAAATCAACAAAAAATTATAGATGCTTTGGCATAAGCAATTGACCTTAGGTTATCTCATAGGACAACATCATATTGGCACTGTTTTCGGGGAGCAAAGAATTGACAGCTAAATTTTCCCTGGGGCAACAATTATCCATTTCCTTTAAGGTGAATAAAGTATAAGGATATAGGTCAAAATATTTCACCTGGCGATTCCACTGGTCCAAGATGGCTCCTTTTAATCACACTAGATCATGTTCTGATTCTAAGACTGTTAACCCTCTATCAGACCCAGAAATACTTATTAGGGGAGCCTCTTCAAGGAGAAGACATAAAACCCCTTATTCTTCTTTAGCTTTACACCCTGAAGACATCTCATCTATAGATCCCTTTTAATCTATACCATCCCATCCTAATTGGACTGAACTACCTCCTAGGGTTTTCGAACACCATTCTAGAGGAGTAGATCTTCCATCAACCTTTTTAATACAATCACTTGAGTCATATCAAGTCCCATCCATTCCTATCAAATTACGCTCATCTGAGGAAGAATTGGGTTTACATTTACCTGAATTCAAACCTCAAGATTTCATTACTCCAACTCCTTATTCTATTCACTCAACCTTTGCTAATCTTGAAGGGACATTTTCTATCTATTCAAATCCTTTGTTGATAGTAAGGAAGACTTTCCACCACGAGTTCAAAAGTTGGTTATTAAAACCCCTTTGAAATCCTCAAACAAGTATCATCCCTATTTCTCTCCTCCACATAATAATACCCCTACAAGTTCATCTTCATCTCTTACATATTCATTTTCATCATCCTTCTCTTCTTCATCATCATGTACTTAGTCACCCCATACTCCTAATGTTATGACTTTTCGACCCATTGTGAAGGCAAGGTATGCTGCTCTAGTTCTCCTTGCAAACTTGGGAAATTTTCCTGATGGATATCTAAAAGATATACCAAGGTTTAATGGATAAGCGGGTCTCTCAGCAGAGGATCATGTATCAACTTTCCTTAATTTTGCTGAAAATATGAAATAGAACAAGAAGATGTTTATATGAGATTATTTGTACAATCTTTAGAATGAAATGTTAGGATCTAGTATAGGAAACTTAGAGTTGACTCTATTAGAACATGGAATGATCTCATAACTATCTTTAAAAACCAATGGGGGGTAAATAAAGATCATGTTTACTTTCTCACTATATTTGAATAACTAAACAGAATCCCCAGTGAACCAGTTGCTGAATTCATCAAAAGACTTAACAAACTCTATCATAAAATGCCTGCTCAATGTAAACCACCAGTAGTAGCTACAAAGCTTAGATTTTTCAAAGCATTTGAAGATGGCTTTGCAATCATGCTAAGGGAAATGGTTTCTAATACATTAGAAGACATGCAGACAAATGGTATAGAGGTAGAAGCCTATAGGCCAGCTTCTAGCAAACTTAAAGCAAAAGTAGAAAAATAAGAAAGAAAACTAAAAGCTAGGGTTGATGACTCATCTTCTTCCAAATCTAAACTTGAAGATCAAAAAATTGATGAAATTAGATCTTTACTCAGAAACCTTTCTAATAGGATTTCTAAAATTGAAACACAACCTAGACCTTCTCAGAAAACTACTGCCAGACCTCAAGCTCAAACTCAATTTCGAAGAACTCCTCAAATGCATATTTTTCAGAGACCAGATTCTGATCAAAACGTTCAACCACCTTTGTTGATTACTGATCAATAGCAACATGATACAGGCCCTTTAAATCACTGAAGATATCAATAACATTGATTCTTCAATAATACAAGTGACAATAGTTCCTTCATCTTCACCTCAGTCTTTTCAACAAGAATAAGGAGATGCTCAAATTTCAAAATACCTAGCATTCTCTGAATTTCTAATTGCAGAATTGAAGAAGAGATAGGATCTAAGACCAAGATCAGGTCCTGGTAGACCTTCAAAATCTACCACTATAATTCAACCTACAATAAAATCCATTTAAACAAAAACTCCAACACCTTAGGCTATAGAGTCATCCATTGAAACCTTTTCATATAACAAGACCATTTTGACAACTTTTAATATTGAAAAGGAATTGGAAAGGGACAAGACTCCTATACCTTTAGCTGAACTTTCCAAAAACCCTGGTTATAAAAATCAAGTGTCTAAATGGATATAGTCCTCTAGTGTAGATGTCGAGGGAGATGTTATTAGTTTGCAAGATGAATAGCCCTTAGTAGTGTTTGGCCATAGTTCTGATATGATTGATGAAATCGTTCCACCATTTTATGTAACCTTAAAAGCTCATGCCTTTCTTTTGTATAACTGCACATTGGATTATGAAGCTTCTCATAACTTTATGCCAAAGGCAATTATGGACCAGCTTCAATTACAAGTTACCCATTCTTATCATGATCTTTACACCTTTGATTCAATAAATGTACCATGCCTACGATTGATCAAAGACCTAGTTGTGACCTTAGCTAAAATACCCGTCAAGGGTATAGTTTTAGACATAGTTGTCACTGATATTCCTGCCAAGTTTGGCATGCTTCTATCTACATCATAATGTGCTAAAATTCAAGAATCACTTCATATGGACATGTCGTTTTCTACTATTCCAGTCTATGGAAGTGAACATTTAAGGTTTTATTGGGAAGTTAGATTCCTTCATACTGTTTGTAGGTATGATCAAGAAAAAAACCACCCTATCTATGTAGTAGAGAAGGATTTTGGTTGCTTTCAGTTATCTTCACAAAATGCATCAAACACTCAACTTGCCATTGAAAATATATTTTCCAAACCTAAAGTTGTAGAACAGGATATTTGGAAACTTTATTTTGATGGCTCTTGCTCAAAAGAAGGAGCAAGAGTAGGAATTGTTTTAATTTCAGCAAATAAAGAAAAAATAACCCAGTCATGTAAACTTGAATTTGAGCTCACCAATAATGTGTCTGAGTATGAGGCTTTTCCTCTTGGTCTTGAGCTAGCTAGGAGTTTAAAGGTTCAAAAATTGAGTGTCTTTTCTGATTCTGAGCTTATAGTGAACTGGGTTAGAAATCTATGTCAAACAAAACACCCAAGGATTAGGTCCTATAGAAATGAAGCTTGGGAAACAATTGAAAATTTATTTCAAGGATTTAACATAACTGCTATTCCTAGAGATGAAAATATGCATTCTGACTCACTAGCTATATCAACAAGCTCTTTCAAAATCCATGAGCTAGTATTATTAGAATACCAAATTCAAGTCAAGCATAGACCATCAATTCCTGATAATATTAAACACTGGAAAATTTTTGAAGATGATGAACAATTAAATTCTTTTCTTCAAGTCATTGATGAATTCTCAAATATGAAAATTGAAGAAGATCAAAACGATGTTCAAGAATCAAATCACCTAAATCCAAAAACTTCATTCAGTCCTAAAATTCTTGATCATGATATCATCCAAATATCTAATAATTTTATTCATAAAGGATTGGTTCTGTTGGAAAAACTATTTGATAATAATGACGCCTCTAAAAATCCCTTGTTTAACTCATCTGAAGAAGAAATTGAAGAATGCAATATTGGGACTTTGGATGATGTGAAAAATATTAAATTGTCATCAAACTTACCTTTGGATGTAAAAATAAAATACTGAATCTTCTTAAAAATTACAAATATGTTTTTGCCTAGTCTTATAATGAGTTAAAAACTTATGATACATCTTTGTTTGAGAATAAGATTCCTTTGAAACTAGAAGCAAAACCAGTTCAACAAAAACTAAGAAGAATCAATCCCATACTACTTCCAACCATTGAAAAAAGAACTTAAAAAGCTGCTTGATGCTCATATCATAGTACCTTTAAGGTATTCTAATTGTGTAGCCAACCTAGTTCCTGTTAGAAATACAAATGGTGAGATTCGGCTATGTGTAGAGTTCTGAAATCTGAAAAAATCATCTTTAAAGGATAATTATCCATTGCCCAAAATGGATCATCTACTTCAGAAAGTTTCAGGTGAAAATATGATTTCTATGCTAGATGGATTTTTTGGTTACAACTACATCATGGTAAGTCAAGTTGACCAAAACAAAACTTCTTTCACAACACCTTGGGGTACATTTATGTATGCTAGAATTCCATTTCGTTTAACCAATGCTGGAGCCAATTTCCAGAGAGCCATGGATCTAGCTTTTGCAAGTAAAACATCTGAATTTACTGTCATTTATCTAGATGATTTAACTGTTGTCACTGATTTTGATGAAAATAATTTAAAACACTTGAGCAAGGTTTTTGGCAGGCGCAGGAAATTCGACATATCCATCAATCCAAAGAAATGTTTATTTGTTGTAAAGGAAGAGAAAATACTAGGGAATATAATCTCCAAGGAGGGAGTTGTAATTGACCCAATGAGAGTTTCAGCTATTCATACGCTATCTATACCAAGGAATAACACAGAGATACAAAACTCCCTTGGAAACATTAATTTTCTTAGAAGGTTTATCCCTAACTATTCAGAGATAGTTAAGGATATCACTGATATGCTAGAGAAAAACAATGAAGTGAAATGGACAGTTTCTGCTAGATATGCTTTTGATCAGATCAAAAAGGTTATATCTGAAGCCCCTACATTACCTATCCCAGATTATTCTTCACCTTTTAGCATATTTTCTTTTGCATCAAAGACAACCTTAGCTACTGTACTTTTACCTAAGAACACAAATGGTGATGACCATCTGATAGCCTTCTTTTCCAAATTTATGTGGGATGCTAAAATTAGGTATGATATCATTGAAAAATAACCTTATGCCTTAATTCAAGCCCTCAAAGCCTTTAGAACCTATGTCTTGCATTCACGTAGTACATTTTATGTCCCTAATCATGATGTTAAAACGGTTTTGACCCAACCTAATATTAATGGAAGAAGAGGGAGATGGATTGCAAAAATCCTTGAATTTGACCTTGAAATTAAGACCAAAAAGCTAGTAAAAGGCCAAGGCCTGGCCAGATTGTTAGCTAAGTCCAACTGCAAAGTATTGGGGATAAATTTGGTTTCTGAAATTTCATCAGGGGAGAATCCACAAGAACCTTCCTTAATATCAGGGGAGAACACACAAGAACCTTCGTTAATATCTTAGGATAATACGCAATAACCTCCTCCTCTCATAGAAGGGAAGAACCCATAAGAACCTCCTTCTTCAGATCAAACCATTCTTGTACACATAGATCAGAAATATCTACTCTCTGTTTGGTACTCTAATATTGTGCAATTTCTTATGGATTTTCAATGTCCAGCTGATCTTAAGCCCTGAAGCTTAAAGTAGTAAAATACTACATTATCAATGCTAATCTATACTGGAAAGACCCTTTTAATATCCTTCTTCTTTGTTTAACTAAATATGAGACAGAGGGAATTATAGAACAGTTTCATGCAGGATTTTGTGTTGGACACTATGCTTGGAGAGCAACAGCCTACAAAATTTTAAAAGAAGGTTTCTATTGGCCCACACTTTTTAAATAATTTGGAGCGAGAGTAAGGAGTTGAATACGATGCCAATTATTTCTACGAAAAAAGAAATTGTCAGCACTTCCTTTGGTTCCAGTATTGGTTCATGCTCCTTTTCTACAATGGGGGTTGGACTTTATAGGGGAAATTAATCCACAATCAAGTAATCAACAAAGATGGATTTTAACTGCTACAACCTATTTTACCAAGTGGGTAGAAGCCATACTTGTTTAAAATGCAACTGATGTCGTTGTGATTAAATTTCTTGAAGAAAACATCTTATCAAGATTTGGTGTCCTCAACATATTGTCATAGATAATGCAGCAGCTTTCAACTACGTTAAAATCATTGAGTTCTGTTAAAAATATTTAATCCTATTACACCATTCTACACCATACTATCCGCAGGGTAATGGCCTAGAATAGTCCTCCAAAAAGAGCTTAGTTAAGGTCATGAAGAAGACTCTTGAAGACCATAAAAAGAATTGGGACAACCATCTAATCCATGCAATTTGTGAAAAAAAAAATTCTCCTAAGAGATCAAAATGCAAGTCTCCTTTCTAGTTGGTTTATGGCAAGGAAGCATCTTTTCCTAATCATTTAGCTTTACCTATTATGAGATTCCTTCGGGAATCCTATGAAGAAAAATATGATTTCTCAAGAAGGGTTAAATCAAATTATTGAGTTGAATGAAGAGAGGGACGGAATTCAGTACAAGCTAAGGAAATACCAAAACAAGATGAAAGAACTGTTCGACAGAAAGCCTAGAGAAAGAAATTTCAAGAAAGGTGACCTAGTGCTTAGGTGGGATACAAGGAGAGAAGATAAAGGAAAGCATGCAAAATTTTACAACCTTTGGTTTGGTCCATTTATCATTACAGACGTGAAAGGGAATAATACATTCATCCTACAAAATTTGGAAGGAGAGTATTCCTCATTGCCATTCAATGGGAAATACTTAAAACATTACATTTAGTATTAATTTTTCTTCCATTCATTCATCATTTGTAAATATACAAAGAGGATAATATTTTTTAAAAATTTGCAAGTGAGTATCTCTTTCAGCAAAGAATCCATAGCCTGAGGAGAAGGCGCTTGGATCTGCTTGTTCTCTGCATCCCACAGGGGGAAGAAATCCCCAGCTGGAGCCGATGTTGTAACATTATTTGGCTTTGATAAGTTAGTATATTAGTCAAAAATAATATTAATGTTAAGTTAGGATATGGATGCAAAAGAAAGAAAAGTTAAAATGTTAGGCCAATTTAATGTTTTATAGGCATCCATATCAATAAAAAATTAGGTGTTAGCTGCCCTAAACAAATAGGGCAAAAGGAAAATAAAATGTTAGGGAAGAAAAAAGAAAAGAATGGCTTCATTTTATTTTTTATAAATGCACAGGCTACTAGTCAAAATGTGCCACAAGTCAAATATCAAATGTTATTTTCACGTGCAGAAGAAAAGGCAAAGAAGTAACGGTTTTGCTGTAAGGTTTTATATATCAATTAATTTTGGTATTAATTCCTTATCCCTAAGTTTTCAAAACCCCAAAGTTCCCCCTCCACTCATATTACCCTCCACCCACCTATTCCTAAGTTTATTACCCCCCTCATACATTGAAAATATTCCCCTCGGGCAATAAATTAATTCCTGCTAGCCCCACTGGGTGTCCCATCATGTCATGTTAAATATCCACCACCTCTCACTCCATCTCCACCCATCTCCCAAGATGTAACGACCCACATGGCATTCCCTACCCCCCTCACCATCCGAAATTTACCATTCGGGGGGTCCTAAATGGGCGGTATTCCAAACCACACCCACCACTACATGTTAGTACTATGGCTTTTTGGACCCCCCTCAGGCGAAACTGCTAACCACTTCCATCCCCCTCCAGAAATATGTTTCTCTCAATTTTGATACCTCTCTCCTACGCGTTGTGCTACTGCCATTCATCTTCTACCACGATATTCATCTGTTAGCTCCACCAATTGCATCCTCTCCCTCAACAATTAAGTTTTTAAGTAGGAAATGGTTTACCCGTTAATCCAACTGATCCATTCCATCTTCAATGGAAAAGCCACACTATTATATAAAATTCCCTTTCATTTGTTCACAGGAATTAATGGCCAAGGCATCATGAACCGCATTAAATTAGAGGAATTTCCTCTTTATGTAGGACTTGGGTATGTCAAGAAGTTGGGGAATGCTCCAAAACAACTAGTAATTGACTAATGACAGATGATGAGAGCACCTCATCACATTCCAGTGAGAGTGAGGGATCCATGAGAAATTATCAGAGAAGCACTAGGAGGGAATGTTCCAAGTTGATCCAGAAAGTCTGGAGAAGGAATAATCATGGTAACGCGGATGAACACCAAAAGGTTGCGTGTCATACACTCCATGACCAGAAATAACCCATGAAGAATCAGTCGTTGAACATATTCCACAAGAAAATATACCACAAGAAGATGACCCATTCACCTTGTTAAGTAAGAGATGGTTTTACTAGATATAGTCATGACCACAATTTGTAAATCATGCATTGTGAATCATTGTAAAAGTGATAACATATTTTTCATTGCTTACTAAAGCAACGGTGATGTTTGGCCTTTAGTGAATAGTCTGGTTATTGGTTTCTACTATGTAAAAATTGGCCAAAGAGTGTGTGTTATAAACTCTTGGCAAGTATGGGGTGTCTCAGTCATGTGTGGTTTGTATGTGATTGAAAATAATGTACAAGATTTGCATGCAATGTAGATGATTGAGTGTGTGGTTTGGTGAGGACACGGGCAATGTTCTAGACATTTAATGCTTTTGGTGGTCCAAAATTTCCTCAGTGGGGAGAAATTATTCAGGAGGATCTCAAAGTGTACAAGTGGCCTTTAAAATAGCTCAAAAATCAAAGTGGTCAGATAGCAGCAAAACCAGAACCAAATCAAAGTGCTCGTCTCCCTAATTCTAACGATTTTGAAGGACACTCAAATCTGAGCTTGTATGAAAAAGTTAGATCAAGTCAAAGTTTTGGTCAAAGTTGGACAAGTGGCAGGCTTGAGGCAACAAATTGGACAATATTGGCACATGGAATCCGACGGATGGACAGGTGAAATTTTCGAAGGGTTAATTTTTCTAAGAAGCCTTAAATTTGCCAAAAATCAAAATATATATATTGGGCTAAAATCAAAACACAAATATATTAATAGGCATGATGGACTTCAACCCCCACACAACAGTTCCAATGGATGGCTTAATATATATATATATATATATCGTATATATATATATAAAAGTGTGGTTGGATGGGCATGTCACCCTCAGCAAACCTGCCCAGTAGTCAAAAAACCACGTATAGAAATCAGTGGAACAAAACCAAACCATCAAGCTGAATATGTATACATCTTAATCATTGATGTTTTGAAGCATCACATGTGACCCATCAATTATATAAACTGTAGCCAACAAATCACTACCGATGAGAATTAAAAAATAAAAATCACTAATTCGTGGAGGTGGGGATTTGAACCGTGGAATCGCCCAACGCGTTTGCACTTGCGACCATTGAGCCATGGGGCTCAGCTTTGGTGGCTCCACCCATGAGATCATACATAAAGTCTCATTCTACAGAGGCATGGTGGAACAGCAATGGAGTTACACGATTTTCTATGTAGGTTGACGAACCCTAAGTCTACCAAGAGGTCAAAACCTTGCCCCAGGGAATCTTGGGGGTATCAGAAAGATTTTGAGAGGTGCAGAAAGGCATATTATTAGAATTGGATGTGTGGATAGTCAATTATGCATGCTTTTTCGCTAGGAACTGAGTGATGGAGTCAGTTTTAGTAACCAATCTCTCCCTTTTTTGACCATATTCCAACTTGGAGGTATAACGACCTTTATGTAATTTTTTCTTGTACTTATTCTCTTAGATTCCACTTAATAATAGAAAGCCTCCCCACTATTGAGTAGGGCCTAGAGATGTAGTCCACATTTGGTGAACTTTGTAATCAAATTCTTGTGTCATGATCTCAAGCTTGTTATGTTCTTTCCTCTTCATTTTATGTGCTTTTAGTTTTCCTAGTTAACATGGTCTGTAATATGTAATTCTTTATGCATCTTTAAGAAAAATATGTTGGATTAGTTGGTCATGATGAAATGAATTGTCGAAGATATGAATTGATGATGGATGAGACTCCAATGTATAGGATGCAAGCTGATACCTGTGTGGAGAATGATCAAGGCTCACTTACGGATCGCAGAGGATTCCAAGGACGGGGAAGAGGAGGACGAGGAGGAGCTAGAAGAGGTTAGTACTAGATCATTTTCTGCAACTATGGAGAACCACAACATTTTGTGTGTGACTTTCAAAATCCAAATCACCCTTATTATCAATACTGTCGACAATTTTATCATGTTATAGAAGATTGCCTGATATTAATAGTGAAGATGCAGGAGAGGAAGAACCAAAAACCAACACAAAATATTAAGATGATGAGATACGAGCCACACGAAGACGATCCTAGTATCAATATAGTCATGTGATGTGATATAGCTACTTGTGAAGACAAGATCGAAGGAAAAAAACCAATTTCGGATCTATGGTTTCGAAAAGCCGGTGAGAAGAATTTTGGGTTAAATTTACATAGAGAAGAAGAAACGTTCATGGAGGAAAGAAATTTTTTTATGGATCTGGGGGCTTCTATGTTTAAGAATAAAATGCCGCTAATCCCATGGAAGGAGAAACCTGAAGAAGTTACTGCAATGCAGGATTCAGATCCCTAAGCGTAAAAATCATTTTTGCAAACCTAGATGAAGTTATTGCGGGATAAAAAGGAAGTGAAAGGACTAAAAGAGTTGATGAATAATTGTGCTAGCAAGGATAAGCCATTACTAGAATAATGTGCAGTCAATAAGGTGAACCAGAGTAACAAGAGAATTGGTAGGGAGATGTAGTTGATAGCACAAATTGGTGATTTTTAAATGGACTAGGTAATCCTAAACTTGGGCTCTAATGCTAATGTGCTACCAAAGCAAACTTGGGAACGAATGGGGAAGCCTATGTTACAATGGTCACTAATTCAATTGCACATGGCAAACCAACGAAAGATAATTCCAATGGGTCGCCTGCATAGAGTAACTATAGATATTGAAGGTGTAAGCTTAGTGTTATATTTTGAAGTTCTTGAGATCGTAGATGATATTAATCCATACCCAGATACCATCTTGGAGAATTCCCTAACAAAGGACTGCAATGTTAATTAGAATGATTGGGATGTGCACATACCAGTGGTTCTATTGGCATATAGGATGACTTGTAAGAAATTGACTAGGCAGACACCATTTCGACTAGTTTATGGACAAGATGTAGTAATTCTATTGGAATATATAGTGCCCAACCTCAAGATCACACCAGTAACAAGATAGTAGATCACGACGTCATGGAGGAGCACCTATGCATCTACTTGCGTTAGAGGAAGAGCACTTTTTGGATGGATTTCATTAGCAGGTGCAAAAATCTAGAGAAAAGACGTGGCATGATTGTAACATCAAGCAACATACTTTTAAGAATGGAGATTTTGTCATGATGTATGACAACAAGTTAACCAAATTTCTGGGGAAGTTTCAAGCGCATTGGCTAAGACTGTATGCAATTAAGGATATTTCAGATGGTGGCTTAGTTTAACTCGCAAAGCTGAATGGTGAAGTGTTTCCTGGCACGATTAATGGGAGTAGATTGAAGGTTTACATGGAAAATCCCACCCCTCTACAATGACTACATGATAGTAGGGGAATCTTAGTGATTTTGGTAGTTGAAAGAGAGCGCAGGACTATAAACTACTATGAATTAGTGCTTTCGGCAGTTGAAAATTTCTATCGAAGGAGGGTTGCACAATGTTTAGGAATATGGCACAGTTGGAAGCTGCGACTAAGTAGTTGTGCCATAAGGAGGGGTCCGATGCAGCCTGACCAAAAAGTGGATGTTGGAACAACTACATTCAATTTGACAATGATTTTGCCATTAAAAGGAGTGGGGGAAGTGCATTTAAGGAGCATATCTCTGAAAATATACTTTCAACATCACATTAATGAGTGTGATCTAAAGGGAATCAAGTGGTTTGAATTCAGTAAAGGTTATAGATATGGCACCCTGCTCCACATTTGGATACTTTACTTTCAAAGAGTTTATTTGTGATTTTGCACCTAAGTGTGAGCCAAGAGAATTGTTGGATGTCTCAGTGGAATTGGGAAAAATTGGAGAAAGAATTCTTGTAGAGAGGGCTTGGCTATATCATGACTTCTGCACCTGCTACCCACACTATGGCACCAAGATCCCCTATAAAGTAACATGTTGCCTCAGAAGTAGCAAATAAGAAGCAGAAAAATCCACAGTCGACCCTATGTCAACAATCACCACGAAAAGTTCCAATCGTGTAGAGAAAGAAGAGAAAAATGGATAAAAATAAGTAGCGAATGGTACTGCAAGATTTGAATATAGAGGAATTGGCTGGTGGATTTGAAGAAATAGGGACCAAAGAAACTAAAACTGTTTCTAGATTGCCTCTATATTTTCCACCGCGAAAGCCAATGTCCAAGGTCATGAAGGATCCTGATGCTATTAAATATAAGGTTTTCACTTCGCTGTCATTTGAAGACATACCTATTGAGGGCGAATTCTTGGCTCAAGTACCGTACTTAAAGATGGAAGATTGGGATTTAAATGATCACAGTAAATACCCATAGTTTGAGCCCAGCTAGTACATAAAATTCATGCGTCACCCGAGTTGAACCAATGAAGTGGGTTGCTGGAAATCAGCACGCGAGATAATTGAACATACTCTATGTTCCACATTTTGGGCATAGTAATATCAATACTATCTGTGTGCATCAATTGTTGGCTCTGGTGTATGATGGGTGTCTTTGGCTCGGAATGACCTTCCCTATTGATGAAATGTTGATCAAATGGATTACCACGCTACCTTTTCAGGGGGTGAATCTAGATAATGTTTTTGTAGGAAGGTCACTGGAGAAGAAACTTGTAGATCAAATGAAGTGTCACTTTGGATTGATAAAGAAGTCCTGAGGCTACATCGCTAGCTCTACCAATGATGAGGTTGTGTGGTTTGCCACCTCTATTTTGGCTAGGAATATTGTGAGAAAGTGTCGCACAGATGAAGTGCCGACCCTTATTGTTTCCTTCACTATGTAGTGCAGCCAATGGGTGTAGTTCAACAGGGTGGGGTACCTGTGTTGGGAATTCCTAGATGATTGTCGTGAAGCACAACAGGAAGGGAAGTCATTTCATTATGACTTGATATTAATTATGATTAGATTAATATCTTGGAGAGAACCAGAGGATTTAGAGTTCCCCACGGTGGACTTGGATATCTGTGAAGTTGCACAATATGCCTCGCTATGGGCATCGAGAGATCGAACCAGGGCCATGGAGGATAAAATGTTTTGGGTTCTATTTGAAATGGAGCTATGCGTGGTGATGAGTCAATGACCACGGTTATCACCTACCCTATTTTCTAAGTACCTTGATGTTGCAAAGTTCAAGGACGATTTTCCCAATGTATATATATGTTCAGAGAAGGGTTTGAGAGAAGATTGGCATGTGCTACCATATCTCATAGAAGAAGAAAATATTTTTCTATTATCAGTAAGTGGTTAAGTGATTGGCTCACCTCGACTGACATGACAACAACAGGCACAAGAAACACTGTTGCAGAGATGAAGGCTAGGAAGAAATATCCGACAAAAAATCCAAAGAAAGATCCAAATATGGTCACGATTGATGTGGAGGAACCCACTATGCTGAAGATAGAGCACACAATTGACATAGAAATTGCTGAGGAGGAAGAGTGTGGCACAGACCGTTTTGTGGGCATGGAGGACTTTAAGTCTCCATTCATTATCAAGAAGTGGCAGAAGTGTAGCACTAGCGGTGCATGGAAGAAAAAAAAATCAGACAAGTCCACCAATGTCGAACCACTAGCCATCACGGAGGGGGACCTTGATGAAATTAGGGATACTTATCAAATCCACGATGGAATATATATGGGGGATCATCAAAGAGCAATACCATTAAATATTGATGAAGGTCCAACAAGGCCTTAAGAAATTGCATGTGTAGACAGGCATTATACAAGCGAGCGTGGGCCAATCAAGCTTGAAGCAAGCGAGTGTGACAACCTGAACAACAGAGCTTAGCACAGACCTCTACGTAGTGCATTTTTCAGAGGGATCATTGCATTTTGAGACTTTAGAAGACCAGATGCTCCTATTGCATACAAAGAATTTGAGCCTTAACCTTGTGGCGCTCCCAATTTAGTTATTGAAAGAGCTGCATCGAAGAGTATCAGATGAGCTCAAGGTTTGGAAACAATGGACATTACTCATTATCACTGAAGACTAACAACCAGAAAATGTTCAAGGAAAAGGCCTACGTGCTAACATAACAAGAAGAGGTCGTTATGTGTAGTCAACAGTTGGAAGAAATGATAACGCAGTTATGTAGTGAGCTTCATGAGCTCCATATTCTAGCAAAGGCAGCTTTGACTGAGAAATTACAAAAGCTGGGAGTCATAGTGAAAGAATCTAAGGTCAAGGTGGGAAAGGTACAATTTGACCTGCAGCTACAGATTTCAGAGCTTTAGATGAAGTTTCAGCCTACCACCCATCCAAAAGTCCATGAGCAGCACAAGGCTACTATCAATGTCGATATGAAAGATTTGCAACCAAATTTTTCAAAGTACGATCGAAATGTGAGCCTTTTTGTAGAAGGAAATGCATCTACAAAAACTTGGAGCTGAAATCTGTGAGAAGTAACTGCAATTTGATGATATCATGGCTACAACGTGGACTTTGGCACCTGTGCAAATGTTCGCTAGACTCCAAGAAGGAAAAAGCATACATATTTAGATCGATGAGTTGCGTCAAAAGGCCTTTTTCATTTTAGTAAGGATGCAGTCGTGGGCCAATGAAGCAAGACATTTGTTGTAGAATGACCAAAGAAAATTGAACTCCCTTTAGAAGACTCAGAGGACAATGGGATTAGCAGTCTAAGGGCCAACTATAGAGATGTTGGTTGAAGAGGCTCGACAGGCCACCACGTAGTAAAAAAAATTCAAGCCAAGAAGTCATCATTTAGTGACCTCAAAGAATGCGTCAAAGACATACCAACAGAGTGACTCGGGATGAGTCACATATTTATGCTGGGGGCCTATTGGGATAGGGTCCCCAGGGTTATGTTTTGCTAAGTCTTGAGTCAAATTTTGATAAGATATTATGAAGTCTCTATATTTTGATGAGTGGAGTGCAAGTATCATAGGTTGTTAAGAGTCAAAGGGGATTTTAGGAAAGTCAAAGCCCATTGTTTTGTAAAGGGATGAGTTCTATTAAGCTCAACCCGTCGTTCATGGACCATGGTAATGTAATGTTAACATTATAACAAGGAGTAATTAGGAAGTTAAGGGAAGGGAAGTAAGTTCAACATCATGAATAATTCTTACAGCTTGAACTATTCTTTTTTGTATCCATGTGAAGGGGAAGGCTCTTGCTGCTATGTTCGTGCATACCTTAGTAAGTCTGCAACTAAGTGTGTGGGCCCCTGCAACTGTGTGCATAGGGTTTGAAAAGTATATGTATTGAAGATATGGAATAATAAAGAGTATTTGAAGAAATTTTGTGTCTGAACTATATACTTATGTATTTTTTGTATGTATGCTCAGTTAAATTCCATTTATCTGTAAGATTGTCTTAATTACACTACAAAGATCTAGCTCTACTATTATATGTTATTTTATGCATGATTATACTTTTAGGCGAAGCTAATAACTCTGTTTAACTGGAATTTTCTTTAAGTTTAAGAATTCAAGAATAAGGGTTTGCAAAGGTCATATCAAGCCTTAAACTAAAGAAATCCCTTACCCCCACATCACATAGCCTTTTATATGCAGAAACATCATTATAGCATCCCACATTACTGCCTCAGGTGAGACTACAACCTGTGCCCAATGGGTTTTTGTTGAAAGGGTTGGAAGTATAGGGTTTTGTTGGTTAGCACAACTAACTCTGAACCTAGGTCCAAGCCCACTCAAGACAACAAATTCCTATTGGGACAAGGTCCCCAACGGTTAATTTTTTCTAAGCCTTGAGTCAAATTTTGATAAGATATTGTAAAGTCTTTGCATTTTCCAGAGGAGAGTGCAAGTAGCACAGTTTTTTAAGAGAAAAAGGGATTTTAGGTAAGTCAAAGCAACTTGTTTGGTAGAGGGATGAGTTGTATTAAGCTTCACCCATGGTTCTCAGACCATGGTAATGTAATGTAAATAGTATAAAAAGAGTCATTAGGAAGTTAAGGGAAGGGAAGTAAGTCAATGTCATGATTGATGCTTAGAGTCTAAACTGTCCTTTTCTATATCCGGGCGAAGGGGAAGGCTCTTGCTATTGAGTTTTCACAGACCTTAGTAAGTCTGTAGCTCACCTTAGTAAGTTCGTAGTTGTGTGAAGAGGGTATGAAAAGTATATGTATTTAAGATGTAGAATAAAAAGAGTATTTGAAGAAATTATGTGTCTGAACTACTTACTTATGTATTTTACGTATTTATGTTCAGTTGAATTCCATACATAGATTTGGATGTATTGTTATATGTTATTTTACGCATGATTAGGCTCTTAGGCGAAGTTCATAACTCTGTTTAATTGGAATTTTTTTTAGTTTAAGGATTTTGAGAATAAGGATTCGCGAAGGTTAGATCGAGCCTTAAACCGAAGAAACACCTTACCCCCACATCACATAGCTTTCTAGAGGAAGAAACCTAGTTCTAACATCACCCAATACTACCTCAGATGAGATTGTAGCCTATGCCCAACGGGTTGTTTCTGAAAGGACCGATAATGTAGGGTTTTGTTGGTTAGTGCAGCTACCTATGAACCTCGGTCCAAATCCCATCATTCCAACAATCATTTAATCATTATTTCTATCGAAAATCAGATCATCCACATACACAAGCATGATCAAAATATTGTCTTTTTCCATTTTCATGCATAATTTTCTTCTTACAACTCCTCTCTTGAACCCTTGTTGTTGAAGGTAGTGGTATAGTTTGGCATACCAAGATATTGGAGCTATTTTAATCCATATAGGGCCTTCTTTAATATGCATACATAATATTTTTTTCTAACCAATCAAATCCTTCAAATTTTTCGATGTATACTTTTTCGTTTAAATCACCATTTAAAAATGTTGATTTTACATCCATTTGGTAGACCAATTATGCCTTGTTTTTGATAATTTGTCCTTCTTCATTGATTTTGTTTTTGAACTCCCATTTGGTTTTGATTACATTTTTATCCTTTGGTTAAGGCAAAATATCTCAGGTTTCATTTTTCTTAATCTGTTTTAGTGGATCTTCCATCACATTTACCTAGTGTTGATCCATGCTTCAGTAAAATTAGTTGGTTCGATTTGGGATAGTAAAGCTAGTTGATTTTCTTTGGTGTAATAGTTATTCTTCTCTGTGTTTTAATCCATTTATCCATATCTCCAATGAATTGGTTATGTGGATGATTCTCCTATACAAACTTGAATGTTGTCTTAGTTTGAGTCTATGTTTGTCCTTCTTCATGGATTTCTAATTCCTTCTCTTCTTTTACAACATTTTCTTCATGATTTGTAAGAGTGATGTCTTCTTCATTAGTTGGTTTTACTTTATTTTAGGTAGATTATTGTCTATTTTTACACCATTGTTTCATACTACCTTGTGAATTTGATTGTTGTAGAAGTTGTAGGAATTACTTCTTAATGAGTATACAACAAAAAACCCTTCATCTACATGGGAATCAAACATTCCCAGTGAATTATTATTTATTTTCATAAAGCAATTTTTCTCCAATATTTTGAAGTATTTGAAAAAACCAAGCCTTCCTTTCCATAGTTCATATACGTTGTGCCCATTTTATGATGTATATTACTACCACAACCTCCTCCTTCTAGAATTTAACAAGTAACTTAGCTTCCAGTAACATCTCTCTTATAGTCTCTTGTACATATATGTTCTTTATTTGTACCACTCCATTTTGTCGTAGGGTTCTAGAAATAGAAAGTTTCCTTTTGATTCCATGTTTTTCATAGAACTCATTGAATTCTCCTAAAGTAAACACTCCTCCTATGTTTGATACTGAGCACTGTATTTTTAAATCACTTTCGTTTTCAATTGACGCTTTGAAATTTTTGAAACAATATAATGCTTTTGATTTATACTTAAGGATAGATACCCAAGTCATTCTAGTATAATCATATATGAATAACATTAAGTACATTTCGCCCTATAGTGCCAGAGTTCTGGTTGTTCCACATAAATATGTGTGGATAGCTTCTAGAGGCATTAATTCTGAAAATTCCTTTGACTTTAAACTAGTCTTGGTTTATTTCCATGTTGACATTATACACAAATAACATTTGCTACTTTTGAAATTCTAGGAATATCTCTTACTGGATGAGTTTTTCTGATCTTCCGCAAGTTATCAAATCTTATTTTTCAGAAGAATTGTTTCCATAGACATATTTCATTTGATTGAATCATGTAACATCTTTCATTTTGAATTTCCTTGAAAATGTATACATTATATGTTATTCTTACCCCTCTTCCTACAAGACTTCCTAGAGATGATATAATTATTTCATAATCTTTGGCATGGAATATGGTATGATATCCTTGATCAGACATTTGGATGATTCTTAGAAGATTGGGCTTAAGGCATTCAACATATAGTACATTTTTTTCATTTCACCTATCATCGTTGAGATTCACAGTACCTATTCCAACAATTCTAATAGACCCATTATCTCCAAAGGTAATTTTCCCTTCCTTCTCTTTACAAAAAGAGATGAACTCATTTTGGTCTCCTGTCATGTGTGTAGAACATCCACTACCAACAAACCACTAGCTATCCTTGTTCTGAGCATACATAACCAATCCACATTTATGAGGTGTAGATTCTTTAGTCTTCCCTTTCTAGGCTCCTTCCTTTGACTTTTGTTTATTTCTCAATACTTCTTCTACTCCTCAGCTTCCTGTTTCCCAATTTTGAGAGAGATGATTTCTTTGGATAACTTCCCATTCTTCCTTTTGAGAGAGATGATTTCTTTGGATAACTTCCCATTCTTCCTTTTGAGGATCAATTATAATTCCAAATTATCCATGCCTTCATTTATTTCTTCTTCTTCCATATTTTTTGCTTCATTTGATATAGTCATGAGTAGGATTTTTTTGTTTTCATCATACTCTTACTTTGTTAGAGACATCATTATGTTTCTTGGAGAAGAACTTATTCTTTCTTGAGCCTCCCCTTTTGAGTGTGCTTTTCTTAGGTTCCTATTCATCATCACTATCATCTTTAAGGGGGAAATTGGCAGCATAATGTCCTATTTTACAACATATGAAACAAATTAGAGGTAACTTACCTTTAATCTTGGATCCTTTCTCCAACTTCCTGCCAAGATGTGCCATTTGAGTATTATAATCATCTTTGGTGCAATCACTACTCTTGCCTTGATGACTTTTATGCTTTGAATGTAGCTTCCTTATATGTTGGATTTCCTTATCTCATCTCATGTGCTATGAGAATTCCATCAAGCTCATCCATAAATTTAGTTCTTCTATGCAACAAACTTCAACATTAAAATAATCCAAAAGAGAAGGCTTTTGAACAATCGTATTTTCTTTGAAATCTTCACTCAACCCTCTAAGAGAGTTAACAAATTCATCTACTTCTGGGGAGTAAACATCGATATATTCATGATTATTCATTTTGATACTTTCAAACTATCTTTTGAGTGTTTGAATCTTTTCCTTCTTTATCTTTTGATCACCTTCATAGATAGTAAAATTCTTGGCCCAAATTTCTTTATTTGATTCATAACTTTTAAATT
This sequence comes from Pinus taeda, assembly GCA_000404065.3. Classification (NCBI taxonomy): domain Eukaryota; kingdom Viridiplantae; phylum Streptophyta; class Pinopsida; order Pinales; family Pinaceae; genus Pinus; species Pinus taeda. Next base: position 177,324 of record APFE030679023.1, read on the forward strand.
TGGTGAATTCAAAATATCACAAGCCACAAGCTTAGAGTTCAAATCCTTGAATCTTGCTACATATTCCTTCATCCATCTATAACTTAGTTCCAAACCTCAACAAAAAGAGACATCAAATAGTACTTCATTCCGATCTTACAAAATGAAAAATGGGTTCCATCCAAGTGGGGAACTTTAAATGTGTCTTTATTAACAATTATGATTGGACAATCGTTCTTCCATTTGTTAAACTATTATGAAGAAGGTAAATATGACTCCAATTACTATAAGTATTGAGAGGGTGGTGAATCAATACTTCATCCAAATATTATTTTTTCTGATTTAAATTATTTTAATAATATGTAGCACAAACCATGATGAGACAGATGAATTAAAAATGAAATATCAATTTCATAATTTTAGATAAAATTATAATGACGAGGAAAGAAATTCATGCTCCTACTTATCAAATAATGGTACTAATCCATTTTTTCAAAGTTAGGCTCCAACCTGGTAATAAAATGAGGAAATAGTTCCTCTTGAACAAGCCGAGGAACCAGCCTAGAAAAGATGAGGACTTCAATCCTTTCTAGGAATAAATCTATCCAAGTTGTTCCCAAGTAGGCTTCAAAGCTTCTCAAAAAATTTGTTACAATATAAGCTCCGAAACGGATCCAAAACTGCTCCAAAACTACTTCAATATAGGCTTCAATACAGGTTCCAAAATTGTTCCACAACTTCTTCAAAAACAAGCTTCAAGATAGGCTTCAAAATAAATCCAGGAACTCCTCCAAGGATCCTTTGAAATAGGCTTAAATATAGGCTTCCAAAACTACTCCTCATCAGATTTCAAATCATATCCAAATCATGATTCAAGTCAACAACAAGTCATACTTCTGATTAGCCTTCAATCAACCTCAAATAAACTACCAAAACAAGACAAGACTAGCTATAAAAGGGTGCAAGTGTAGGCCACCATAGGACCAAATAAAATCCTATTATAGGGCCACAAAATGGGATACTATAGGGTTGGTCTTCATTCTGTTACAAGGTCAAGGTTCGGGCAAAGGCTAAGGATACTATAGAGCTGAGGTTGAGGTTGTTTGTAGAATATAATAGGGCCATAAATTAGGCTGCATGTGGCTTGTAACAAGGAATAAAATAAGGTTGTCTATGGCTTGTAATAGTATCAAAATTTCCTATATTAGGTAGAGAAAGATGTTATAATAGGGTCGCGTTTCTTTCATGTTTGGTCAAAAGCATGATTGAAATATTGATTATGATATATTTCCTAGAATGGCTTAACCAAAATTAGAAAAAAAACTTTTAGCAATTAATCATTTCAATCTTGATTAAGTCATTAGTTCATGATATGAACCTTTCTCCATTGTTGCTCAATAGGTACAAATTGTTCCTTTCTTGCTTGAACAAATCCTTGGATAAAATGGTTGATGGGATGACCTATTTATTGGCCTTGTTGACCCTCGAAGAGGGTTGACTTGACCTCAGGTAGGGCTGAATTCTTCACTAGAGCCTAAAATTCCACTTTTTAACTTGATAAATTCATATCTCCTAAACCGAAAGGTGTTAGAGGGTGAGACACACCTAGTTGGAAAGGTATTAGGATATTATTTAAGCCTGTATTACCATCTTCTTCAACTAGATAACATTTGATATCAATAAATACCATTTTCTCAATAGATCCTTGTGGCTTAAAAATGATAAGAATCTAATCATTACAATCCTCTTCGAGGGGGAAACCTGCTTTTTCAATATATATATATATATATATATATATATATATAATATATATATATATATATATAGAATATATATAGATATATATAATGAAAAGATATTATGTAATGATCCTGAGACTAAGTCTCCTTAGTATATAGATAGGAGACAACAGATGCAATTATAATAAAATGAGACCATGAGTGGTTGTATCCTACATAATGGTAAAAAAAATAGAAATGTAACCGCTCAATATCTATGGCTTGGTAAGGGGATTTTGGTAATCATGTGGCTTATATAAGTCTTAACATTCCCCTCCCCTGTAAAGAAGTGTTGTCCTCAACACTTGACCATCTGTGGGTGTTTTTGCATGAACACTTCATCTTCCCATGTCACTTCTTCCACTGGTAGGTTGTTCCATTTGATGAGGTGATCAGTAGTTTCTTGATTTCTTAACTGCTTGGTCCTTGTTTCCAAAATTGTTTCATTCTAGTATTATTTTCCCTTATTCATTAATATATGGTAGAATATTTTGGATTGGGTTCTTATCACCAATTACCATCTTTAAGAAAGAAACATGGAAGACTTGATGTACACATGAAAATGGATGAAACTCCAATTTATAAGTCATACTTACAATCCTCTACAGCACCACATAGGGGCCATAATACCTTGGAAGTAATTTATTATCCTTCTTTTGATGCTTGAGGGACATTTATTTATATGATTTTAGTCCCACAAATACCCAATCCCCCACTTCAAATTCCCTTTCATTGGGATGTTGATTTTCTTGTCATTTCATCCTATCTTATGCCATAACCAATTTATGCTTCAATAGTTTGAGAATCTATTTTTGGTGTTGTATGTGGTCCTTTATTACCTAAGCCTTTATAGTCACTTTCAAGGGTGATGTTATGGGTGGAGGATGATCTCCATAAAGTTCCATAAATGGCGATATTTTTTATGAAGTATGGAAGGATTTGTTATGACGATTGCTACAAATATATGTCTAAGATAGCTATAAAAGTTCACATTTAAATGTAAAATCATGGGGCCATCTTCTATTTAAAGGTTGCATGCAATGTATATCCAGTAAAGAGATCTCTTTATAGTGTTGGTTATTCAATGATCATGTAGCTAGTGGAATTCACACTTATAGATCAAATCACACTAAAATAATCAAAGATAGCAAAATTGATGCTACTAACTCTAATCATTAATTCAAATCCTCAACTAATCACAAAACCTTGTTGGAAAAGGAAATAAATTGGGACAATCACACTTAGAACAAAGTCTTATCTTATCGAAATAATCTCTACAAGTAATAACAACTGAGCTACTTCTACAAAAACATTCACCAAATGATTTGGCAAATTAAGCTATGTTGTAACTAATAGGAATTAAATAGGAAACACCAACCAAATCATTCTACAAGTAGCAAAAGGCAAATCATCAATTGGATCATGCTACAAGTAACAGGAAATGGATAAATTTGTGAGAAATGGGAAATAAACTGGATTATAAATAAAAATACTACAACCACTCTATAATTAAGAATAGCTAAATCATTCTACCATTAATAATACATAATACATCCATTAAATGAACCAATGCAACATAATATCCTTTAGGTAACAAGCGCATATACCAATTATTTTTAAATGATAGCTAATCACATACAATCAAAACATGGAGAAACTATGAAATGCCTCTAACAATCTAATCAAGAAACAAAATCGCAACACTTAACCAGTCAAGGGAACCCTCCACCAATGAAGGTTGTGAAAGATTGCTCACAGACTAGGAATTCAAAAAATGGAGAATTGCATAATATATTATATAAAATAGTAGTACAACAATATTATTTCATTTTTCTCACTGATTCAACCCGTTCTTTTCATTGAATGTTCAACAACAAAAAAACCTTTAAGGCTCCTCAATTTATACAAGTAATATTAGTAGTGACCCAACATAATATAAAAACTAAATATTACATATTAGGTTTAAGTTATGTCGCATATATATATGAAGTTACATTAGTGTTTCAAAATGTAACGTGTTATATTTTTCTCCAAATCTTCAAATTCTCTCTATTTTCAAGTTGGCTTTCGTTACTTTCCTACTTGAGCATCGGTCAAAGATTAGATGCTCAAGTGCCAAAGACATTGTAGGAATAATATGTCATGGCCTTGCAAGTAATGACACCGGAAGTAAAAACACACCAAAAGAAGTCACGTAGTGATGTCCATCCTTCACACATATGCAACTAATCAAATTCACTTTTCTTGAAACTATCACATGAGTAATCCAAAACTAGGTGGAAACTACTTAACAATCCATTATTATCACTTGAATAATATGATTGATGAACAATGTCATGCCTTGGTCAAAAATATAAATCATGGAAAATATATTATCAGGAAAATATTGGTAACATAAGACAATTGAGATAATTTCAATTCAAGTTAAATAGATAATGAAGGGTGCCATTTAATGCCTCAACATCCCCCCCAAACTTTCTCTACTGCATGTCCCAATGCAATGATCTTTAATTAAGGTCCTTGTTTTCCCATGAATATGTTTAATGTAAAGTACTGAGCTGATAACCTTGTTTTGTATCTTTTGTTTCTTCCCTGAACCCTTTTTCCATCTTGACCTCTGCTACGCAAAACTACTATGTCTCCTTTAGTTCATATGTTGTCCTATACCTATCTAAGGGAAACCAAATCAAAGGAAAATGAAATTTCAGAACAATCTAGTAGGATCCTCTTTTTCTATACACTATAGATATCTATTCAAACACCTTATGGATTTGAGAAGGTTTTTACCCAAAAGAGTCTATAGCTTTAATAGCCAATGTAGGCAATTCCCATCTTTTCCGACAGCTTTATATGGAACCAATGTATATGTCATCAATAATTTGTACACATTTCTCAATAATTAGGGAAATTTTCAAGTGTAAAATGGGCCTCTTAAGGAAATTATAAAATAATTGTGGAAATAATAAAATATGATTAGATTACATCATCGAAGTTTGGAGGGGAAAAGGAACAAAACTATTTTTTCAGCTCATATTTTCAACTTTCTCCTTATAGGTTTACTCAAATTTAGAGCGACAACACTCGTTGGATAAAGAATTTGATTCCTCATGCAAGTAGTAGCCATGTTGCATACTTTCGATGGACTCTGCTACATGGAAAATGAGCAATACATGAAAAACATGATTGCAATCATGTTTTCTCATGTATTTTTCATTTTTTATGTAGCAGGTTACATTGAAAGTATGCAACATGGGTACTCCTTGAAGGAGGAATTAAATTTTTCATCCGACAAGTACTCCTTCATGAAATTTGAGTAAAACCTTACATAGATAAGTTGAAAATAAGAGTTGAAAAAGTAGTTTAAATCATTTTATTATTTTTTAATCTTTTTACTTTTTTACTCCAAAAAGGGTGAATCACCCCCCATGGTTGACATCATCATCTTAAATCCTATTGGTTCTTATAAATTTTATTTTGGTTGTAAATTTTTCTTAGGAGGCCCATTTTAGACCTCAAAATTTCCCTAATGAACCTATGTTTAATTAATTACCACCATACTTGAGAGATCAGCCGACATGGTGTTGCAACCTTGGATTCTGATGCACTCACTTGAACTAAAAGGTTCTTCTCTAATTCTTAATTCACAAATAGCCTTGGGCTGTTCCATATTTTCTTAAGAAACCTTCCATTTTACTTAGTGCACAAGGTGGGATACAAAGGCCCTTAGCTAAAGTTCTCGTATATAAGGTGTAGGATTGCATTTTATTTCATAGGGAAGAATAAAATCATGTAAATGTAATTCACATAAAAACATATTGGGAAAAACATCCTAGCATGGGTGTTCATTCAATTTATTATTGCTAAGTGGCAAAGGAAATTGAAAAGGCTTTGGAAAGATGTTGTAGCATTTTTTGGGTTTTGGTAAGTTAGAATCAATTAGTCAAAAATGAAAATATTTTTCAAAAAATGTTAAGCTAGGATGTGGACAAAAAGAATACTGAATAAAAATTTTGGGAAATATTTTGATAAATATATCCATATCAAAGAAAATGTTAGAATAGATGCCCTAAAAAATGAAGGCAAAAATAAAATGTTAGGTTAGAGAGAAAAGAGAAAAGAAATAAGCTCTGAAAGTGTGCAAGACCAAGAGCACAAATTTTTACTTTATTATGCAAAATAATGGTTGTGTGCAGCTTGTCATAAATGCACAATGCATGATAGTCAAATAGTTTAATCTTGACTAGTTCATGCTTCAAATCTTATGTTTATAGTTAGAGAATAAAGATCTAGCCGCACTAATTAATCTTAGCAGATCAGTAGTTAGGTAGAGAATAATAAGGAGCTCATCAATTTAATCTGAGCCCTTGGATGTTATAATGTTAGAATTATATAGTTTTCTTTTCAAAAGAAAAAGGAAAGAAAAGGGTCTTCTAGCTTAAATGCACCCAATTAAGTGAAGAAAAAATGTCAGGATAAGTAAAGGGTAGGTAGAAGAAAAGTTGCAGAAATACAAAGTTGACTGAAGCCTAAGCACATTTATCACGCTTGATCATGTGTTTCAGTGTGCAAGAAGTAGTTATGTAAGTGAAAATATGTTCACTAGCTGATTTGACTAACTTCCTCTCATTCATTTCATTCCCCACTACTTATTTACCAGTTTTCCCATTTTTTCCCTCATTTCTTGTTAAAATACCCTTTTCACTTCATTTTCACCTTTGCCCCTTGGTTTCACACATTTCCCTAGAAAATTAGCCTCCAAAGGTCATTTCTACCCAAAAACCCCTTTTTCCTAGTGTGAAACCCATTTCCCTTTGAAAAATTCACTTTCCCCTTGTAAATTCCCTAAAAACCCATAAAATTCCCCTTGCCCTAAGTTTTTATTCCCTCCTTTGTTTTATTCAACTTTAACTCCACGATACCATATTTTACCTAAAATCCAATAGAACCCCTTAGCCTAAGTTTTGTTCACCCCTGCTTTATAAAGTTAACTGTGCAAAACCACTTTTCCCGACTAAATCGTTTAACCCACCCCTTTGGCATGGTTAAATAAACCATGCCGCAATTAACCATGGTCCCACTCCATAAAACCATGCATTATGTTTTAACCGCTTATGTTTAATCCCTGCTTATATCATAAAATAATTACAAAACACTTGTAACCAATCCTCGGGCCCCACTAATCTCTGTCGATTTCCCTCCGTGCAACTTTACCGCGGATAGCCATCAGATCATATGCTCCCAGATTTAACTACCCACAACAATATTGTGTGCTCCCGATCTCCGAGCTTTACCTGCCCGAGAGCATGCGAGATTTGTGGTTTTGCTCCAGCCCCTTGCGGTTATGTGGTAGCTCCACGTTAACTTGTGTGCTCTTGGAGAAAAACAGCCCCACAGCAAAAAGCGGTGCAATGAGCCTCCGAAACCACTCCCTGTGTATGATGAAAACATCCACTGTTCACTTAACCCTTACGCAACAAATTTTAAAAGTTTCCCCTTTAAACACCACTACCCTCACTTTCACTCTTTTCGCCCGTTTACACAGTGAAACCCGTATAACCCTTCCTGTGCCACCCTAAACCTTTGCAACTTGATTTTACCTTTGATTACATTACAAACATTGTCAAGACTCCATCCATACACTCTCTTATTCCGTAAAGCAATTGTAGCCCTTCGTGTCATCCTGTGTTTTTCTTAACAATTGTTGTATTTTGCAGGTGATTAGCAGAAGTCCTAAAGTCAAGATAAATAGTTTGATACTGATCTAAAAACATATTTACTCCAAAATTCAAGAGAAAATCCATTCAAAATCCTTTATTCAAAAGAAAAAGACAATTTTCACAACGTAGAAGGAAACAAATAATTTACATAGTAAATGTTAAAACAGAGCATTCATGGTAAAAGACTAAACAAAGGAGGCAAATAAAACATACAGATGAAAAGTCAATAAGATGAAAGATCATAATTGAATATGTCATCTAGAGTGAAGATCAAACAGCCAAGCAACTTAAAGGGCAAAATATCAAAGTCTAAAGGACAACATAACCTAAATAACAACAATAGTCACCAACAACACAACATCAAAATAGTGCTAGATCAACTACCAGACTTTATTTTGATTTTATAATAATCTTTTTTTGTAAAAGCAGTTTAGGATATTTTCTACTGTTGTATAAATAACTCTCTTTATGAGTTATTATGGGTTGACCATTGAAGAAGAGTTGCACTCTTAAAGAAAGGGTTGCACCTTGATGAAGCATTTGTAAGCAATTGATGTACTTAGCTTTTATGGACCCTTAATACAAAGAAAAGGATTCTAAATTCAGTTTTGTATAGTTTGTGTTTCCTGTGAATTTTTTGAGTGTTACTCATTATGTTTTTCTTCATATTCTTATGATTTTAAAAAGATAACTAGGTAGGAATAATTATGTTTCAATCTATTCCTATAAGCTTCTGAAGTGATAATCTATAAAGAGAATGGATTAATGGACTATTTGTTTAATTAATTCCCTCTAAATCAATAAATAATCAGGATCCTGTTGTAAGCATAACCATATTATTTGGAACCTTCTGAACATCGGTCAGAGGTTTTCATGCTTATGATTACACAATTTTCTGTCTGAAAATTGTGATAATCATATTATTTTTGTTTCTACTCACCACTATTCAAGCTACTTCACTGCGTAAAATTTTATAGCAGCCCTCTGTTTTGGTATTAAAAGGTTAGGCATTAAAATGTTACATTTGTTTCATTCATTGGTCTTCCAAATCAAAACAAAACCCTGAAACAATTATCTTAGATACTCTGGCTTGACAGCTGACCCTTATCAATGTAGAGGTACAACATCAATCTGGCGTTGTTGCTGGGGATTCGAATTTCATTAAGTTTTCCTAGGACAACGATATTCATTCTATTCCTTTAAGGTGATTAAAGGTCTAGAAGGGTTAAAATATTTCACCTTGCGACTCCACTTTCCAAAATTGACACCTTTTAAGCACACTAGTTCTCATTCAGAATCTGACTTAGTTAATCCTCTGTCAGATCCTGAAAAACTTCTGAGGAAAGCTAGTTCTAAGAGGAGACATCAGCCATCTTATTCTTCCTCCTCTACTTTGTAGTCCAAAGATTTAGTATCATTTGATCCTTTTAGTAATATTCCATTTGATCTTAATTTGACACAAATACCTCCTAGGGTTTATGAACTATTAGATAGGGGAGTTGATTTAGGTTCAACTTTCCTAATTCATTCCTTTGGAACACATCAAGAACCCCCTATACCACTAGGATCACCTAAAATTGAGTCTAAATTGGGTGTTCATTTGCTTGAATACAAACCCATAGATTTCATATCCCCTGCCACTTATTCATTTCCTTCCACTTCTGAACGACCTGAAGATTCTACTTTTGAACAACCTAAAGAGACCCTCTATAAATTCAAATCCACTCTTTGAAACAAAATAGGGTATTTATTCACCGGTCCAAAACTTAGTTCTTAAGACTCCTTTAAATTCATTCAGGAGATCTCCTCCTTCTTCACCTCCACATAGTTACACACCCCCTCAATCACCTTCTTCTTCATCTTCTTCTTCTTCATCCACACAAACGCCTCATACACCACCTTATACTATGGAACTCCAACCTATTGTACAGGCTAGATATGCAGCTTTAGTCTTACCTTCCAACCTTGATGCATTCCTAGCTAGTTACTTGAAACACCTTCCCAAGTATAATGGAGAAACTCGTCCCATGACTGAGGATAATCTTCAAGCTTTTCTGGACTTTGCAGACAACATGAATATCGAACAAGAAAATGTTTACATGAGATTGTTTGTACAACCACTTGAAGGAAATGTAAGAAATTGGTTTAGGCAGTTACCGGTAAATTCCATTAGAAGTTGGGAAGAGATTACGAACATATTTAAAAACCAATGGGGTGGAAAGAAAGATCATCTTTACTTTTAGACTGAATTTGAAGAACTTAAAATAAAATTTTGTGAACCTGTATCAGATTTTATCAAAAGGTTCAATAAACTTTATCATAAGATGCCCCCTGATTGTAAACCCCTTGTAGTAGCAGCTAAGTCTAGGTTTTCTAAAGCCTTTGATGATGATTTTGTTGTAGTGCTAGGAGAGAGAACTTCAAGAACTCTTGAAGATATGAAAAAAAATGCTATAGAGGTGGAAGCAAATAGGGCTACTTCGACTTCCTTGAAAGATAAAGAGGAAAAGGCCAAAAGAAAACTCAAATCTATTCAAGAGGCCTCTAGTTCCTCTAGTTCTTCAAAGACTAAAACTGAAGATTCTAAAATAGATGAAATAACTTATCTTCCTAGAAATATATCTAATAGAATTTCCAAGATTAGGCCTCAACCTAGGATAGTTCGACAAATAGTTACTAGACCCCAAAATTAAAATCAAGGTTAGTACAAAAGGAATCCACAATTACAAATTCTTCAAAGACCTAGTCATGATCAGCAGGTTCCCACTACTTTACTAATAGATGACAAACAACCTGATGAAAATACTATGACTACTACAAAAGATATCAATCACATGGATAATTATTCTAATCAAAAAATAATTATTCCTCTCTCACAACAAAATTAGGTTCAAGAAGATCAAGAATACTGACAGGTTTCTATTGAAATATGGCAACAAGAATATTCCAATTTAATTTTTCCTTGAATTAAATTGTGAATTAAAATCGAATTTAGTCTTAACAATGACTTGGAAATAATTAATTAATTTATTTTAAATTGATTAGTTGGAGAAAATCAATTTAGAATTCTTTCTAAAGACATGAAAGAGTTATCCCTTAAATAAGTTCCAAACTGTTTGAAGAACTAATAGTGAGTTGATAGTCAATTGATGCATTAATGCACTCAACTAGTGCTACTACAATTAACTGAAGATTCCCCCATCATAAACTCATGCATGTCTATTATGAGAAAGACCCAGTTGATATTAATAATCAAGGAAAGTTTACTATCATTTGCATGTGTTTTCTCATGGAGAAAACTAATGCATGCAATCAAGGATTCATCCTTGTGGATTGCGTAGTTTTTAAGGCTTATTTTTCCACTTGGTAATAGGCTAATCATCCACAACAAACAACACCAGGAAATAGGAGCTTGGAGGGTAGAGAGGAAGGTTGGAGAGAAGCCAAGATTTCCTATGAGCATCTGTGAGGATTGTAATGACAGCTGGCTAGCTGTGAGAGCTAAGGCTTTGTATAATTCCTATGTAATTCCACCATGTATGATAATACAATAGTGTGGGGTTTTTATCTGAGACTTTCCCCAAAGTCTTTTCATGTGTATTCTGCCATTGATTCTTCTTCTTCTTTTGGTTATATTGTTCATCTCGATCTCTAAGCTTCTGCAAATTGATAGTATAAGTAGGTTATAATATTCTGCTTTGATTTATATTGCATTATCGGGTTAACCTATCAAAACTTTTCTACATGGTATCGAAGCTATGAATAGTATATTGAGAAGAGAATTCGAAGTTTGAAGTTTGGGTTGCAAGTGAAAATTTAATTCATATCATACTTCAAGGTTGGCCAATGGAATTCTATGGCTTGAGACTCGAGTATGCCTTGGAAGGTAGCTCGAATTACATAGCATGGAAAGATAGAATGGAGGCTGTATTAGAAGACAATGGCTTGAAGGAATTCATTGATCAAGAAATCCCAAAGCCAGCTTCAACTAATGCACAAGAGTTGGATGAGTGGAAGAAGTGTGTGGTGAAGGCGAGATGAATCATCCTTGAGGGAGTTCGAGACCATATTGTCTCGAGTCTCCATGGGAAGGATACTCCATTTTCAATGTGGAAGACATTGAAGGACCTCTACCAAAACAATAGTGACTATAGGAAATTGGTGCTCAAGGATAAGCTTCGAAGAATTAATATGGAGAAGGGAAATACTATTTCCACATATCTAAACAAGCTCACCACCTGTAGAGATGAGCTTGGCAGTGTGGGAATAACTACTGCGGATGATGATATGGTGAGCCTCGCTTTCCTTGGCCTTCCAAAGAGTTGGAATAGCTACTAGGGCTTTGTGAATGGAGGGGAGAAACTATTGGATTAGGAACGACTGTGGTCAGATCTTATGTAGGCGGATATCAGGAGGAGCACACAAGATGGTTCTTCATCCAAGAATGATGATGAAGAAAATCTGGCCTTAGCAAGTAAGGCAAGGAAAGGGAAGGGGAAGGCTTCCCATTTCAAATCAAATTCTTCTCATGGAGGGAAGAAGGGTGACATGTCTAAAGTAATATGCTTTAATTGTCACAATATGGTACATTATGCGACTAATTTCCCATCGAATAAGTCCAAGAAGGGATCCTCAAAAGGATCGAAAGGTAAGGCATTAGCCTCTCAGTTTGAAATGGACTTTACCCTCATCGCATGCATGGTGTCATCGATGATGGGTTTTGTCTGGTATCTTGATAGTGGAGCCTCATTCCACATGACTGGTGATGAAAATTTATTCAGTGCTGTGGAGGAGAAAGACCTCAAGATGCGCAAAGAGATGGGTGACGACAAAAGGTATAGTGTTTCAAGAGTGGGCATAGTTTCTTTTCAGAGGGAGCATGAAGCTCCTCTCACCTTGACATATGTGATGTATGTGCCTGGACTGAAGAAGAACTTGGTATCGGTCAAAATGTTGGAGGACAAAGGCTACGATGTTTTCTTCACTAGAGGAAAGACGTTCCTAAGACATATAGCCATGGGTCAGACCAAGAGGATAGGGATTCAGCTGAAGAATCTCTATAATCTAGAGGTAGATGATTTTGCAGCATTGAGTACGAAAGCAAAATTGGTGCAAAGCCAATATATTGGTGAGTTGTGGCACGAGCAGTTGGGCCATTGTCATCATGGGGCTTTGAAGATAATGTTGGAGATATCTACAGGACTTACCAAAAGAAAACTTGAGAAAGTTGACACATGCAAAGGTTTTACCTTGGGAAAGTACACCAAGTATTCCTTTCATGATAGAGATAGTCGAGTAGAGGCTATCTTAGAGCGAGTTCATACTGATTTTTGTGGACTATTCTTGATGGCATCCATAACGAAGCAAAGGTATTATGTTATTTTCATTGATGAGTATTCTTGTAAATGTTGGATTTATTTCATGGAGAAGAAGGACCAAACTTTTACAAAGTTTTGTGAGTTCAAAGCTTTGGTCGAGAAAGAGTTAGGGAAGAATATCAAGGCCTTGAGAAGTGACAATGGTGGAGAATATGTCTCTCAAGAGTTTAAGGACTTCTTTGCAGTGGAAGGAATTAAACGAGAGTTGACGACACCTCATAACCCACAGCAGAATGGGGTGGCCAAGAGGAATAACAAAACTATTGTCAGGGCAGCATGGGGAAATGCTGCATGACCAAGGCCTGCAACTTCGCTTGTGGGCTGAGGCATGTAGCACAACCGTCTATTTACAGAATAGAAGCCTGCATCACATATTTGGGATGAAGACACCAAAAGAAGCTTTCTCCGGTAAGAGACCATATGTGTGTCACTTCAGGATCTTTGGCTCATCGGTATATTGCCATGTGACAAAGGATGCACGGAAGAAGCTTGAGTCGACAACAGAGTTGGCGATATTTGTTGGGAACACTGATACACCTCACAACTATTGGATGCACTTGCCTACTAGTCAGAGGACAATGGTTCGCAGAGATTTCAAGTTTAATGAGCAGAAGGCCATGCGAGTTTCCCTTGAGAGGGAGCTCCAACTATAGGCTATGGAAGAACTGTTGGTTCCTAAGGTGGAGGAGCCTTAGACTGATGTAGAGCAGCCGCATGCAGAGGTTCCAGGAGTGGAGATCTCTATTGAAATGTGGCAACAAGAATATTCCAATTTTAATTTGTCCTTGAATTAAAATTATGAATTAAAATCGAATTTAGTTTCACCAGCTCTTTGGAAATAATTAATTAATTAATTATGGATTAATTAGTTGGAGAAATTCAAGTTATAAGTCTTTCTGAAGTCATGGAAGAGTTATCCCTTAAATTAAGGAGATAAGCCTTAAATTAAGGAGATAAGATTGAGTTATATTTCAGTTGTAATTAGTTAACTCAGTTTACTGAGTTAAGTCCAGTTAAATTAGTTCCAAACTATTTGAGGAACTAATTGTGAGTTATTAGTGAGTTGATGCATGCATGCACTCAACCAATGTACTCAAGATAACTGAAGATTTCGTCATCAGAAACTCATGCATATCTTTTTGAGAAAGTCCTAGTTGAGCTAAATGTCAAGGACAATGTACTACTAGTTGCATGTGTTTTCCTATAAATGAAACTCATGCATGCAGTCAAGGTAAGGTTCCTTGAGGATTGCGCAGTTGTGACATTGTGTTAGAACAGTGTTGCACTTGGTGAGGTGAGAATCATCCACTAGAAACTGTGTAAGGAAATAGGAGCTTGGAGGGCAGAGGAGAAGGCTTGTGAGAAGCATTGATTTCCTATGAGCATCCAAGAGGATTGTACTAAGAGCTAGCTAGCTATGACAGCTAAGGCCTTGTATGATTTCTATGTATTTCAACCTTGTATGATAATACAGATAGTGGGGTTTTTAGCTGAGGCCTTCCCCTGACTATTTTTTTGTGTTTCATGTGCACTGATTCTTCTTCTTCTAGTTATATTTTTCAGTTTTGATTCAACTCGATATTTAAGCTTCCGCAAAGAAAATTGATAGGATAAGTAGATTATAGTATTTTGCTTTGGTATATTACATTATCGGGTTAATCTACAGTTAGATTTTCTACAGAGGTCTTAAAGCAAGATTTGTAGAGAATTTGTAGAATTTCTACATGGTATCAGAGCCAAGTTTATTGGAGAAAATTTTATCAAAGTTGTGAATAGTATATGGAGAAGAGAATTCGAAGCTTGAAGTTCGGGGTTGCAGTTGCAAATCAAATTCATATAATACTTCAATTGAGATGGGACACTATGGAACTAATTACCCATCGAAGAAGTCCAAGAAGGGATCATCGGAAGGTGAGGTAGTAGCCCCTCATTTTGAAATGGAATTTACCCTCATCGCATGCATGGTGTCATCGATAATGGGTTGTGTCTAGTATATTGACAGTGGAGCCTCATTCCACATGACCGATGATAAATGTTTATTCAGTACCTTAGAGGAGAAAGACCTCAAGATGTGCATAGAGATGGGTGATGACAAAAAGTATAGTGTTTCAGGAGTAGACACCATTGCTTTTCAGAGGGAGCATGGAGTTCCTATCACCTTAACAGATGTGAAGTATGTGCCTGGACTAAGGAAGAACTTGTTATTGGCTGTGATGATGGAGGACAAAGGCTATGATGTTGTCTTCAGTAAAGGAAAGGTTTTCCTAAGACACATAGCCCGGGGTCAGACCAAGCGGATAGGGATTCAAGTGAATAATATATATAAACTAGAGGTAGATGATTATGTAGCGTTGAGTACGAAAGAAAAATTGGTGCAAAGCCAAGACATTGGCAAGTTATGGCATAGGCGATTGGGCCATTTGCATCATGAGGCTTTGAAGATAATGCAACAGATATCTATATGACTTCTCAAAGGTAAACTTGTGTAAGAGACCATATGTGGGTCACTTCAGGATCTTTGGCTCATTGGTATATTGCCATGTGACAAAAGATGCATGGAAGAAGCTTGAGTCAATAGTAGAGTTGGGCATACTTGTGGGGTACATTGATACACCTCACAACTAACGTGTGTACTTTCCTACCAGTCGGAGGATAGTGGTTTGCAGACATCTCAAGTTTGATAAGCAAAAGGCCATGTGAGTTTCCCTTAATAGGGAGCTCCAACTACAGGCTGCGAAAGAACTGTTGGTTCCTAAGGAGGAGGAGCCTCAGACTGATGCAGAGTAGCCACATCCAAAGGTTCTAGGAGTGGAGACATCCACTCAAGTAGAGTCTTCCAAAGATGGATGGAAGTGCACAAGAGAAGCTAAAATATTGTTGTAAGATACGAGAGACAATGTGGGAGCACCATTTTGTCAGCACAGACAGAGGAGGTCACCTGAGAGGTACACTGGATACATGGCCCTTGCTGGGGAATGTGTTGAGACCAAGCCACCTTCCTTTGAGGAAGCAGTGCAGCAGCTGATTTGGGTTGATGATATGGTGGGGGAGGATGAATCCATAGTTCGTAATAGTGTTTGGGACGTGGTTCCGAGACCGGAGAACAAGTTAGTTTTGAGTTCTCGTTGGCTTTACAAGGTAAATCAAGTTGCTGATGGTAGTGTGGAGAAGCATAAGGCAAGATTTGTTTCTTGTGGCTTTTCACAAGTCGAGGAGATTGACTATAATGAGACTTTTTCACTTGTCGCAAGGTACTCATCTATCAGATCTATATTGGCACTATTAACACATATGGGTTGGAAGATCCATCAGATGGATGTGAAGACTGCATTCCTCAATGGCGATATTGAGGAGGAGGTTTACATAGAGCAACCGGAAGGTTTTGAGACCTTCGATCATGAGTTGCATTTGTGCTAACTCAAGAGAGCATTGTACAGGCTGAGACAAGCACCTCATGCTTGGTACGCAAGGATAGACAACTACTTCACTGAGTTGGGCTTCACAAAGAGTGAAGCTGATGTAAACTTGTACAGCATCGTGGTGGAATTTAAGTTGTTGAGCATCATTCTTTATGTTGATGATCTCATATTGACTGGTGATGATCAGTTGATCGTGTCTTCAAAGGAGGACCTTCCAAGAGAATTCAAGATGAAACACATGGGTCTCATGCATTACTTCCTTGGCATGGAAGTGTGGCAGAAGGATGGGGAGTTGTTTGTGTCTTAGGGCAAGTATGCCAATGAGATACTCAAGAGATTCCACATGGAGAAGTGCAAACCCATGCAGACTCCTCTAGCTGGTAACTAGAGCAAGGAGTATGCTACTTCAGGGGAAGTAGTGGAGGTGATTGTGTGTAGGCAACTTGTGGGTTCACTGATGTACTTAGTGAACACACAACCAAATTTGTGCTATGTGGTGAACCAGCTAAGTCAAGTGATCATTCAACCTACCAAGATGTTTTGGAATGTGGAAAAGCATGTATTTAGATACCTCAGAGCCACATCTCAGTATGGATTATGGTACAGACAGACAAACAGAGTGAAGCTACACGGCTTCATTGATGTAGATTGGGTAGGGAGTCCATCAGATCAGAAGAGAACATCAAGAGGGATTTTCAACCTTGGGTCAGCAGAAGTTTCTTAGTACAGTAGGAAACAGAGGTCAGTTACACTCATCTCGGCAGAGGCTAAATACATGGCTGCAAGTCAAGCAACATGTTATGCCATCTGGATGCGGAAAATCCTAGTTGGTTTGTTTGATCATAGGATGGATCCAACTGTGATCTATTGTGATAATTAGAGTTGTATCAAACTCTTTGAGAATCAAGTATTTCATGTTGGGTCCAAGCACATCAAAATCTAATATCATCATCTCAGGGACTGTGTAGCGGGGAGGATCATGTTGCTGCTGTATATTTCGATAGAGGAGCAAGATGTTGACATTTTGAGAAAGGCATTGTCAAAGTGTAAATTCGAGTTCCATAGAGACAGGATCGGGGTGGTAGGTAATCCATTTCTTGTTGAGAGGGAGTGTTGAAATGTGGCATCAAGAATATTCCAATTTTAATTTGTCCTTGAATTAAAACTCTGAATTAAAATCAAATTTAGTCTCACCAGTTTCTTGGAAATAATTAATTAATTCATTATGGATTAATTAGTTGGAGAAATACATGTTAGAAGTATTTCTAAAGTCATTCAAGAGTTATGCCTTAAATTAAGGAGATACACCTTAAATTAAGGAGATAAGATTGAGTTATATTTGAGTTGTAATTAGTTAACTCAATTTTCTGAGTTAAGTCAGTTAAATTAGTTCCAAACTATTTGAGGAACTAATTGTGAGTTATCACTTAGTTGATGCATGCATGCACTCAACTAGTGTACTCCGGATAACTAAATATTCCCTCATCAGAAACTCATGCATGTCTATCTTGAGAAAGACCCAGTTGAGCTAAATGTCAAGGACAATGTACTATCAGTTGCATGTGTTTTCCTATAATGGAAACTCATGCATGCAGTCAAGGTAAGGTTCCTTGAGGATTGTGCAGTTTTGACAGTTTGTTAGAGAAATGTTCCACTTGGTGAGGTGAGAATCATCCACTAGGAACTGCAGAAGGAAATAGGAGCTTTGAGGGTAGAGGAGAAGGCTTGTGAGAAGCTTTAATTACCTGTGAGCATCCAAGAGGATTGTACTAAGAGCTAGCTAGCTGTGAGAGCTAAGGCTTTGTATCATTATTATGTATTTCCACCTTGTAAGATAATACAGATAGTCGGGTTTTTGGCTAAGGCTTTCCCCTGATTATTTTTATGTGTTTCATGTGCATTGATTCTTCTTCTTCTGGTTATATTGTTCAGTTTTGATTTAGCTCAATCTTTAAGATTTCGCAAAGAAAATTGATAGTAGAAGTAGATTATAGTATTTTGGTTTGGTATATTACATTATCAGGTTAGTCTACGGTCATATTTTCTACAGAGGTCTCCGAGTGAGATTTGTAGAGAATTTGTAGAATATCTAAAACATCCACTCAAGCAGAGTCTTCTACAGATGGATGGAAGCGCAAAATAGAAGCTGACAGATTATTGGAGGACGCAAGAGAGAATGTGGGAGCACCATTTTCTCAGCGCATACAGAGGAGGTCACCTAAGAGGTACACTGGATACATGGCGCTTGTTGGGGAATGTGTTAAGACCAAGCCATCTTCCTTTGAGGAAGCAGTGCAGCAACCGATTTGGGTTGATGCTATGGTGGAGGAGTGTGAATCCATAGTTCGTAATAGTGTTTGGGACATGGTTTCAAGACTAGAGAACAAGTTATTTGTGAGTTCCCTTTGGATTTACAAGGTAAAGCCAGCTGCTAATGGTAGTTCAGAGAAGCATAAGACAAGATTTGTTTCCCGTGGCTTTTCAAAGGTTGAGGGGATTGATTATGTTGATACTTTTGCTCCTGTCACAAGGTACTCATATATCAGATCTATGTTGGCACTATAAGCACACATGGGTTGGAAGATCCATCAGATGGATATGAAGAGTGCATTCCTCAATGGTTAGATTGAGGAAGAGCTGTACATAGAGAAGCTGGAAGGTTTTGAGACCTTTGATCGTGAGTTGCATGTGTGCTGACTCAAGAAAGTGTTGTATGGGCTTAAGAAGGCACCTCATGCTTGTTACGCCAGGATAGACAACTACTTCACCGGGTTGGGATTCACAAAGAGTGAAGGGGATGCGAACCTGTACCACATCATGGTGAAAGGTAAGCTATTGATCATCGTACTTTATGCTGATGATATCATATTGACTGGTGATGATCAGTTCATCGTGTCTTGTAAGGAGGACCTTGCAAGAGAATTCAAGCAGAAAGACATGGGTCTCCTGCATTACTTCCTTGGCATGGAAGTGTCGCAGAAGGATGGGGAGTTGTTTGTGTCTCAGGGAAAATATGCCAACAAGATAATCAAGGGATTCCACATGGAGAAGTGTAAGCCCATGCAGACTCCTCTAGTAGGTAATTGGAGGAAGGAGGTTGCCACTTCAAGGGAAGTGGTAGAGGATACTATGTATAGGTAGCATGTGAGGCCATCTGGATGCGGAAAATCCTAGTTGGTTTGATTGATCAGAGAATGGATTCAACTGTGATCTATTGTGATAATGAGAGTTAGATCAAACTCTCTGAGAATCCAATATTTCATGATAGGTTCAAGCACATCGACATCCGGTATCATCATCTTAGAGACTATGTAGCGAGGAGGATCATGTTGCTACAATATATTTTGACAAAGGAGCAAGACGTTGACATTTTGACAAAGGCATTTTCAAAGTGTAAATTCGATTTCCATAGAGACAGGATCGGGGTGGAAGATAATCCATTTCTTGTTGAAAGGGAGTCCTGAGATATGGCAACAAGAATATTCCAATTTAATTTGTCCTTGAATTAAATTGTTAATTGAAATCGAATTTAGTCTTAACAACTACTTGGAATTAATTAATTAATTTATTTTAAATTAATTAGTTGGAAAAATTCAAGTTAGAAGTCTTTCTGAAGTCATGCAGGAGTTATCCCTTAAATTAAGGAGATAGAAATGAGTTATATTTGAGTTGTAATTAGTTAATTCAGTTTACTGAGTTAAGTCTAGTAAAGTACTTCCAAACTGTTTGCGGAACTAATAGTGAGTTAACAGCCAATTGATGCATTAATGCACTCAACTAGTGCTACTCCAGTTAACTGAAGATTTCCTCATCAGAAACTCATGCATGTCTATTCTAAGAAAGACCCATTTGAGATTAATGTTCAAGGACAGTGTACTATCAATTGCATGTGTTTTCTCATGTAGAAATCTCATGCATGAAGTCAAGGATTTATCCTTGAGGATTGTGCAGTTTTGAAGGCTTGTTTTTCCAGTTGGTAATAGGCTAATCATCCACAAGGAACAACACAAGGAAATAGGAGCTTGGAGGGTAGAGAGGAAGGCTGGAGAGAAGCCAAGATTTCTTGTGAGGATATGTGAGGATTGTACTGAGAGCTGGCTAGCTGTGAGAGCTAAGGCTTGTTATAATTCCTATGTATTTCCACCATGTATGATAATACAATAGTGTGGGGTTTTTATTTGAGACTTCCCCAAAGTATTTTCATGTGTATTGTGGCATTGATTCTTCTGCTTCTAGTTATATTGTTCAGCTCGATCTTTAAGCTTCCACAAATTGATATTAGAAGTAGGTTATAGTAATCTACTTTGATTTATATTGCATTATCAAGTTAACCTATCACAGATTTTCTACAGTTTCTAAATACCATACCTTCTCTGAATTTTTAATTGCAGAGTTGAACAAGAGATATGATCTTAGGTCTAGACCCGACCTTGGAAGACCTCCTAAGGAGATTCCAATAATTGAACCTTGTACCAAAGCTGCTGAAACTCAAAAAATTGTTATTTGACCATTAAATAAGTCAACTGATACTACTCAAAATCATAAAAATGTTTTGACTACATTTAATGTTGAAAAAGAGTTAAAAAGAGTTAAAATCCTAATTCCACTCTCAGAACTTTCCAAAAACCCTGGGTATAAAAATCAATTCTCCAAATGGATAAAAAACACCTCAGTTGATGTTGAAAGTGATATCATTAGTTTGCAAGATGAAAAACCGTAAATTGTCTTTGGTTCTAGGTCAGATATGATAGATTAAATAGTGCCTCCTTTTTATGTAACTCTTAAGACAGATGATTCCATGCTATATAATTGTATGCTTGATTATGGAGCATCACATAACCTGATGCTGAAAAGTATCATGGAACATTTGAAACTTGACATAACTAAATCCTATCATGAATTGTACACCTTTGATTCTAAAAGGGTGCCCTGCTTGGATTGATTAAGGATTTAGTAGTCAACCTTGCCCAAACTCTAGTGAAACGTGTAGTGCTTGATATAGTTGTCACATATATCCCTCCCAAATTTGGAATGCTCCTTTCTAGGTCCTATTGTGCCAAATTAGGGGGAACTCTCCAGCTGGATATGTCTTATGCCACTATTCCAGTTTATGGGGGAGAACAACAAAGGTTATATAGAGAAGTAAGATTTTTGCACACTGTTTGCAAAACAAACCAGCCAAGGAACCATCCCATTTATGCAATTGATCAGGATTTCGGTTGGTTTCAACTCTCCTCAAACCAAATACATGAAACTCAAGTTAAGATAGAAGATGTAATTGAAGGTCATGTACCAAATAAAATTGATGTATGGAAACTAGTTTTTGATGGCTCTTGTACAAAAGATAGAGTAGGAGCTAGGATAGTTTTGATTTCACCAAAAAAAGAAAATATCACCCAATCATGCAAACTCGACTTCGAAGTTACAAATAATGTGGATGAATATGAAGCTTTCCTTTTGGGACTGCAATTAGTGAAGAGCTTAAAGGTTCAAAACTTAAGTGTTTTTAATGATTCAGAACTTATTGTCAAATAAGTGAGAAATATTTTCTAGACTAAGCATTCTAGACTTAGGTCTTATCGAAATAAAGTTTGGGATTCAACTAAAAAATTCTTTGATGCTTTTAATTTGACTTATATTCCAAGGAATCAGAATATTCATGCAGATGCCTTAGTTGTTTCTGCTAGTTCATTTAAAATTATTGATCATACCAGTGTACTCTATCAAATACAATTCAAATATAGACCATCCATCCCAGACAATCTAAAACACTGGAAGATATTTGAAGATGATGAACATTAGAAATCTTTTCTACAGATTATAGATGATTTTTTCACTTCTACAAATTGATGAAGATATAACATAAATAAATGAAAATACAAATGGAAATGATACTTCAAATTTCAATTCAAAAATTGTTGATAATGACATTATTCAATTGTCTAACAATTTTATTCCCAAAGGCCTCATTCCATTAGAAAAATTATTTGATAAAATGATGTCCTCCAAAACCCTCAGTCCATTTCTTCACAAGATGACGTAGAAGAAATTAATATTGGAACAAATGATGATATTAAAAATATCAAAATCTGTGCATCTCTAGATCTTGAGATTAAAGCTCAATATATTAAGTTACTTCAAAATTGTAAGGATGTTTTTGCATGTACGTATGCTGATCTAAAAACCTATCATACTTCACTAATACAACATAAGATTCCTTTAAATCCAGAAGCAATTCCTTATCAATGGAAACTTAGGAGGATCAATCCAGCTCTACTACCAACTGTAGAAAAGGAAATTAAGAAAATGCTAGATGCCTAGATCATTCTCCCTCTTAGATATTCTAATTGGGTTACAAATTTAGTTCCTCTTAGAAACAAGAACGGAGAAATTAAACTCTGTGTGGACTTTAGAAATTTGAATAAAGCATCATTAAAAGATAACTATCATTTTCCAAAAATGAATCAGTTACTTCAAATGGTTTGAGGAGCACAAAGACTTTCTATGCTTGATGGTTTTTCAGACTATAATCAGGTAAATGTTGATCCAACAGATAAAGAAGACATCCTTTACTACACCTCGGGGCACATTCATGTATGCTAAAATGCCAGTTGGCCTATCTAACGCTGGAGAAACATTTTAGAGAGCTATGGATGTAGCTTTCATGGGTCAGGTAAATAAATTTTTGGTCATTTATCTTGATGACATAACTATTTTTTCTTAATCTGATCAGAAACACCTAAAGCACTTGATGAAGGTTTTTGAAAGGTGTAGAAAATTCAGAATATCATTGAATACTAAAAAGTCTTTGTTTGCTATCAAAGAAGGAAAATTGTTGGGCCATATAATTTCAAACAAAGGAGTGGCGATTGATCCTAAATGTGTGTTTACCATTAAAAATTTGACCTTACCTAGAAACAAGAAGGAGATTCAAGCTTTTCTAGGCAAGATTAATTTTTTAAGGAGATCCATCCCAAATTATGTTGAGAATGTAAAAGATATAATTGACATGATTTGAGAGGATCATGAAGTTAAATGGACTGTCTCTTCTAGGCATGCATTTGATCAGATCAAGAAAGCTATCTATGAAGCTCCCACCTTGGCCAACCCTGATTACACCAAACCATTCAATATTTTCTCCTTTCTCTCAGAAACAACCCTTGCTATTGTTCTACTACAAAATAATGAAGATTTCCATGACCAACCCATAGCCTTTTTCAGTAAGGTTATGAGAGACGTCGAGCTTAAGTATGACATAGTTGAGATGTAAGCATATGCCCTTATTGAAGCCCTGAAATCATTTAGGATGTATGTCCTACATTCTTCTATTACTGCTTATGTTTCTAGTAGTGTTGTGAAAACTATTTTAACCAAACTAGACACTGATGGAAAGAGAGGTAGATGGGTCACTCAAATATTGGAGTTTGATCTATCTATCAAAACTGCAAAGCTAGTAAAAGGCCGAGGATTAGCAAAGCTTCTAGCTGAATCCAACTATAAAGTGCTCAGAATCATTTTTGTTTTAGAGATACAAGGGAAGCATCCACGAGAACCTTCTCAAAATTTAGATAAGAAGAATACACAAGAACCTTCTGTCCTTGCAAAAGGGGCGAATCCATAAGAACCTTCCCTTCATCCTAAAGAGGAGAATCCATGAGAAACATCCCTTCACCCTAAAGAGGAGAATCCACAAGAACCTTTACCTTCATATCAGATCCACCCTTTATACATTGATGACAAATTTCTGTTGTGAGATTAGTACCAAGACATTGTAAATTTCTTGATCCATTTTAAATGTCCAGTATCATTCTCCAAAAGCCAGTGTAAAACTCTTAAACTGAAAGTAGTCAAGTACTGTATCATAAATGTAAATTTGTACTCGAAAGACCCACTAAATATTTTGTTATTATGTTTAATAGAATCAAAAACTAAAGGAATGTTTGACCAGTTTCATATAGGATTTTGTCGAGGACATTATGCTTGGAGAGCAACAGAATATAAGATATTAAGGGGAGGATTTTATTGGCCAACATTGTTCTTACAAGTAGGATCAAAGGTCAGAAGTTGTGTTCCTTGTCAAATGTTTGCTGGTAAGCAAAAATTAGCAGCTCTTCCATTGGTTTCATCAATAGCGTTAGGACCTTTTCTCCAATGGGGATTATATTTTATTGAAGAGATTCGTCCCACTTCAAGTAATCAGCATAGATGGATCCTCACTGTAAAAAACTACTTCACTAAATGGGTGGAAGAAATTCTAGTGAGAAATGTTATTGATTCAGTAGTAATCAAATTTATTGAAGAGAACATCTTATCTAGATTTGGTTGCCCAACTCAAATTGTCACTGATAATGAAACAACTTTTCTTAGTGTTAAAATGATTGAGTTTTTCCATAAATATCAGATTCTATTGCATCATTCAACTCTGTATCACCCACAAGCTAATGGCCTTGCAGAATCCTCAATTAAAAGCCTGGTAAAGGTAATCAAAAAGACTCTAGCAAATCATAAAAAGAGTTGGGACTCTCATTTAATTTATGTAGTATGTGAAAACATAATTACTCCAAAGAGATCTACTGGAAAATCTCCTTTCTGATTAGTTTATGGGAAAGATGCAATCTTCTATACAAATTTGGCCTTCCCTATTTTAAAATTCTTGTAGGATTCAACAGATGAACCTGATGATTTTTCAAGGAGAATAAATCTGATTATTGAACTAAATGAAAACAGAGATGAAGTTCAATACAAATTGAAAAAGTATGAGAATAAGATGAAGAACCTATTTGATAGAAGAGCCAGGAAAAGGGACTTTAAGGAAGATGATCTAGTTCTAAGATGGGATTCTAGGAGAGAAGAAAAGGAAAAACATGGCAAGTTTGACAACCTGTGGTTTGGACCTTTAGAAATTGCTGAAGTGAAGGGAAATAACACTTTTGTGCTATAAAATCTTGAGGGACTATATTTCACTTATCCTGTAAATGGAAGGTTTCTCAAACATTGCATTCAATACTGAGAAGTTGAAGTATATTTCATTACTTCAATTTTAAAAACTCCAGTTTCTTTCACTTTTGAAGTTTTCAGTGTGATCTTTTACAACAAAAGACTCCATAGCCCGAGGAGAAAGCACACGGATCTGCAGGTTCTCTGCATTCTACAAGAGAAAGAAGTCCCCAGTTGGAGCCAATGTTGTAGCGTTTTTTTGGTTATGGTAAGTTAGAATTAATTAGTCAAAAATGAAAATATTTTTCAAAAAATGTTAAGCTAGGATATGGAAAAAGAGAATATTGAATAAAAATGTTAGGAAATATTTTGATAAATATGTCCATATCAAAGAAAATGTTAGAATAGATGCCCTAAAAAATGAAGGCAAAAATAAAATGTTAGGTTAGAGAGAAAAGAAAAAAGAAATAAACTCTGAAAGTGTGCAAGTCCAAGTGCCACTACTTTTTATTTTAGTATGCAAAATAATGGTTGTGTGCAGCTTGTCATAAATTGCACAACCCATGATAGTCAAATAGTTTAATCTTGATTAGTTCATGCTTTAAATTTCATGTTTGTAGTTAGAGAATAAAGATCTAGCCAACCTATCTAATCTTGGCAGATCAGTATCTAGGTAGAAAATAATAAGAAGCTCATCAGATTAATCTAAGCCATTGGATGTTATAAGGTTAGAATTAGATAGTTTTCTTTTCAAAAGAAAAAGGAAAGAAAAGGGTCTGCTAGCCTAAATGCACCCAATTAAGTGAAGTAAAAATGTTAGGATAAGTAAAGGGTAGGTAGAAGAAAATTTTCAGAAATACAAAGTTGATTGAAGCCTAAGCACATTTATCATGCTTGATCATGTGTTTCAGTGTGCAGAAAACAGTTATGAAAGTGAAAAGATGTTCACTAGCTGATTTGACTAACTTCCCCTCATTCATTTCATTCCCCACAAATTATTTACTAATTTCCCCCATTTTTTCCCTCATTTCTTGTTAAAATACCCTTTTCTCTACATTTTCACCTTTCCCCTTGGTTTCACACATTTCCCTAACAAATTACCCTCCAAAGGTCATTTCTACCCAAAAACCCCTTTTTCTTAGTGTGAAACCCATTCCCCTTTGAAAAATATTTTTCGCCTTGTAAATTCGCTAAAAACCCATAAAACCCCCCTTGTCCTAAGTTTTTATTCCCCCCTCTGCTTTATTTAACTTTAACTCCACCATACCATATTTTTCCTAAAAACCCATAAAAACCCTTTTAGCCTAAGTTTTGTTCAACCCCACTTTATAAAGTTAATTGCGCAAAATCATTTTTTCCCGACTAAACTCATTTAACTCACCCCATTGGTGTGGTTAAATAAACCACACTGCAGTTAACCTTGGTCCCACTCCATAAAACTGTGAGTTATGTTTTAACCCGCTTATGTTTAATCCCTGCTTATATCATAAAATAATTACAAAACACTTGTAATTAATCCTCGAGCCCCACTAATCTCTACCGATTGCCCTTCATGCTGCTTTACCGTGCGATAGATGTCAGATCATCCACTCCCAGATCTAATGACCCACAGAAATATCGTGCGCTCTTGATCTCCGAGCTTTACCCGCCCAAGAGCATGCGAGATTTATAGTTTTGCTTGGGACCCTTGTGGTTACATGGCAACTCCACGTTAACTTATGTGTGCTCTGAGAAAAACCACCCCACGAAAAAAAGCGGTGCGATGAGCCTCCAAAACCACTCCCGGTGTATGATAAAACCATCCACTATTCACTTAACCCTTATGTGCCAAATTTTAAAAGTTTCCCATTTAAACGCCAAAACCCTCACTTTCGCTCTTTTCGCCCATATACACAGTAGAACCCGTATAACCCTTCTTGTGCCACCCTGATCCTATGCAACCCGATTTGACCTCCGATTACATTCAAAACATTGCTATGACTCTATCCATACTCTATCCTATTCCCTGAAGCCATTGCGACCCTCCCTGTTAGCCTGTGTTTTTCTTAACAATTGTTGTATTTTCTAGGTGATTAGCAGAAGGCCTGAAGTTCGGATAAACACTTTGATACTGATCTAAAATCCTGTTTACTCCAAAATTCATGAGGAATCCATTCAAAAGCTTTTATTCAAAAGAAAAAGAAAATTATCACAGAGTAGAAGGAAACAAACAAGTTACATAGTAAATGTTAAAACAGAGCATTCATGGTAAAAGACTAAACATAGGAGGTAGATAAAACATATAGATGAAAAGTCAATCAGATGAAAGGTCATAACTGAATATGGCATCCAACGTGAAGAACAAACAGCCAAGCAGCTTAAAAGGCAAAAGATCAAAGTCTAAAGGATAGCAGAATGTAAAGAACAACAATAGTCACCAACAACATAGCATCAAAATAGTGCCAGATCAACTAGCAGACTTTATTTTGATTTTATAATAATTTATTTTTGTAAAAGTAGTTTAGGATAGTTTCTACTGTTGTATAAATAATTCTCTTTACGGGTTATTATGTTGACCATTGAAGAAGAGTTGCACTCTTCAAGAAAGGGTTGCACCTTGATGAAGCATTTGTAAACAGTTGATGTACTTAGCTTTTCTGGACCCTTAATACAAAGCAAAGGATTTTGAATTCAGTTTTACATAGTTTGTGTTTCCTATAAGTTCTTTTGGTGTTATTCATTATCTTTTTCTTCATATTCTTACGACTTTACAGAGATAACTAGGTAGGAATAATTATGTTTCAATCTATTCCTATAAGTTTCTGAAGTGATAATCTATAAAGAGAATGGATTAATGGACTGTCTATTTAAGTAATTCCCTTTGAATCAATAAATCATCAGCATCTTGTTGTAAGCATGAGCATATTCTCTTGAATGTTCTAAACATCGGTCAGAGGTTTTCATACTTATGATTACAAAATTTTCTGTCTGAAAATTGTGATAATAATATTATTTTTGTTTCTGCTCACCACTATTCAAGTTATTTCACTTTGTAAAATTTTATAGCAGTCCTGTGTTTTGGTATTAATATTATTGAGAAGGTTAGGCATTACAGTGTTACATTTGTTTCATTCATTGCTCCTCCATGTTAAGACAAAACCCCAAAACAATTATCTTAGATGCTCTGGCTTAATACCTAACCATTATCAACTTAGAGGTACAACAAAAGGCATGAGGGATTTATTGGCATTTTACTTATGAAAATAATGGGCATTATGAGAAAAGGAAGGTCAAAGGTCAAAGGTTGCATGTGAGGAGGAAAATTAAGGAAAATGATGGAAAATGATGAAAATAAAGGTCTCATTAATAAAAAGGCTGATGAGGATCATTGTGGAACCTTTTGTCAGTTCAGTTTTTGAACTCTCTCATTATTCTCTATCTCTCTCTCACTCTTGAACACTTAGAATTCTTTTGGAGCACTTTGACATTGGATCAAGCAAGGAAAAGAAGGCATCATGAAGGAAGGACAACGCAAGGAAGAGGAGGATCAAGAATCTACAATAGGATTCTTTGCAAGTTTCGATTTACATATGCATTGGCATGCATGGTATTGCATGTGTTTCTTTGCTGTCATGGCATTGGTTTTTCCAAGTGTGACAATGTTTTCGGCCTAGCCTTTCCATTTTCGTATAGCCATGGTGTGATGGGGTTATCATATTTTCGCTGAGATGGATTTCTAGATGCATTGGAAGCTGAGTGAGGTGGATCTATGAAAGAAATAACACATGGCTTACTCATACCTGAACTGGACTGTGGATTGTTGTAAATCCATTGACTTAGTGACCCTTGAACCATACTATGGGTTGCGGTAAGTCCAAGTATTGTGTGCTTCAATGGGCCTAGGAATCCTTGACTAGTTAATGGTAGGATATAAAATAAATCCTAGACGTGCTTGTGTTTGATTAAGCCTAGGAATTCTTGCCGGTCAATGGCGAGATATATGGTAAAGCCCAGAGGGTGGAGTCTCAGTTTAAGGCCTAGTGATCTAGTGTGGATTGTGGTAAAGATTGAGAGACTAGGAGACAGGAAAATTCCTCATGGTGTATGTGGAGAAATATGGTGGCATCCATGCTTGTTTTGGCCTAGTGATTTGATGGAGATCAAGGTAAAGCCTTTTATTACATGTTTATTGTTTTGGCCTAGTGATATGATGTGGATTACAGTAAATTATTATTTCTGTTTATGAGGGTGAGGTGGTTTAGCCTCAAGATGCCCTAGCTAGTTCTTTTGGTTTTGGTTCCACATCCATGTTAAGAATATGGCATGTTGGTGATTGGCTGAAAAAGCTATTCGGCTTAGCCAATCTATTGTCAGGTGGAATGTGGTAGTCCCATACCGGGTTGGGTTTTGCATTCAATAATAACAGGTTCTTTCCTTGGTATATTATGTGTATATGTATTGGTTTATATGTGGATTCTATGGTTGTTATATCCTTGATATTTTTTTTGTTATTATGCTGGTTATAAGAATGTATTATGACAATGGTGATGTATGTATCTCATCATGTTTTATTTTTAAATGAATGAACAATGTATCTATGACCTAATAGATGATAATGCAGCTAATGATATAAGGGAAAAATACTTCCTAGTGATCTCAAATAAGTATGAGACCTCGATGCTCAGATATGTTGTTTAAACCTGTAGATTACATATTTGTGACATGTTTGATAAAATGTCTGTCATGGCTAGTAAGGGTCTAGTCAGGTCCTTGTTGATGTTTTCCCAAACGTATCTTCATTCCACTGTTGAAATTTCATTTCCAAAGGTGACATTGAGTTCTAGGATGTGATCTAGGCTCTCGTCTTGAAAAATTCACACAAATCCTAGAGTCACAATCATGGAACTAAGGAAAAAAGTCCCCAGATGCTTTCTTTCCCTTACTATGGGAGCGTCTAGAGCCTCCTAGATGCACCCTAGTCTATATCAAGGAGCATCCAGGGGTTTTATGCATTAAAAATTTAGTTGGTCTCAGGGTTTGGTTACCTAAGTGGTTGGGATGGCTCCTAGGAGTTTTGTTGCTAATGTGGAAAGTCTATGTGATGTGTTCTGTTGGTTCCACTTCCTTAACTCACACATAGGGAGTCGAATCATATCATAGTAACTTCTCACCACATATTTACCCTAGTTGGTAATTTAGTTGGGTAGTTATGGGAGGAGGGTGTTACAGAGTGGTGTCAGAGTGGGTTTCACTCTCTTTGGGTCATATCTGATACAACATAATGGTGTCAGAGTATGGTTCACCCCTTAGACTAGATGGGTGGTGCGTTGGCCATGCATTCATGTCAGATGCATATGTGTTCCTTATACTTGTAGTCGATGTTCTTATTGCATTTGCATGGTTTTGATCATGGTTGTAGTGATTTCACCATGTGAAGGGTGATGATGTTGTTGTTGGGATGCTATAGTGATGAATGAATTTGAGTTGTATATCCATTTGTTATGCATCTTAGTGTCCATATGTTATTATGCATGCACTGCCATGGTTATAGTTATGCAGGTATAGTAGATCAGACATGCATTGTGAGGTCATTGTATGCATTTTAAGTCATCATGATGTTGTTGGTTGTTATGATGGTGATGTCTTGACTGAGATAGATCAAGATATGTAGATCACTAGAGCGAGATTGCAACACTAGACTTTGAGGTAAGAGCAGATCATCATATAGGTTTGTATGGTGGGCAGTAGGTATGTGGTTAATGGCTATTATAAGAATTAGGGTTACTTATATAGTTGTCATATAGTTCTTATGGTTACATTTATGATGAATTCTAGTTGATTAATATAGTCATATGCACATGTGTCATATAGTCATGAATGATAGTAAACTATTGTTGTGTGAGTTATGGTTATGTTCATTGCATTGAATATCTTGATGTTACATGTATCATGCTAACCTAGATTGGTCTATGAAGATGATTATGGTTATGGTATTCAAGTATGAGTTGACTTATTTGTGATAGTATGTTCTACTAATCTAGATTGACTGTTCACATGTGATTGCTATGAATGAATGAGAATTAATTATGAGCTCTTGATGTGAACATGTTGGCTAGTTATTGTTATGGATATCATGACATTATTTATTTTTGAGTTGATATGCTGTGAAGTTATATTGTGCTAATCTAGATTGATTATGCAAACAAGATAGCCTCCCCTCACATACATTAAGGTATGAGTTTTCTTATGTCGTTTATTTAATGTTTGAGTTTTTGGTGTCTATTGTGTCGTCTACCTGTTGTATAAATATTTGATTACTTGAATGATATGAGTATGTGCCTATAAGGTTTATTGCCAAAATGATCTTGTTTTAAGATGGTTTTATTCACACATATTTGTTGAGATAGTTGATATGTACTTGAGTGTAAGTAGGTGATATTTGTAGCATTATGTATTATGACCGATGAATGTGAGTTGATTATTGAGTATGACATGGTTGTTATACTTGGTAGAGATTGATTTCAAATTAATATACATAATGTATTGGTCTTTGGAACGTGAGACTCACATGTGTGAGCAATTCTAGAGCAACATGCTTGGTATTAGCTCGAAAATGTAATAGTTGATGTGTTCATATAACTAGTAGTTGGTTGTTGTCACAATGCATAGTAACACTCAATTGTAGCAAGAAAAAAGTAAAGGAATGGAATTGGGTGAAAATTTCCTTTAGCTATGTTTGGAAACCGCAATTCCAAATGAATGATTTCTTTGCATATAGGAAGTCTTCTTAACCTTGAATTTGTATGACATTATGAGGATATGTGTTATATTCATAAATGCGAATTTGAAATGTATAATAGCTCGTTCCAGTTATGGCTATATTTGTCAAAGGATTGGAGTCCCTTGAGAGATGTCGTGGATGTGTTCAGTTGCAAGGAACATGCTTTCCATAACAAGGTAAGATAATTGGTGTATTGCTATGTTTATTTATGCACTGATAGTTATGTGTTTATGGTAGTATGGTGCAAGGGATTGCATGGAAAAAGAGGCTACCATGAAGTCGTGAAGAAGGCTCACCTTGGGCTTTCCCTTTGGAGGCATTGAGAACCATAGGGATTTAGTCATGGTGTTTGTTGGTACTCTTGTCCTTTTGGTCTTATATGATTTGTTATGCTTGATTGCAACTTTGTTTATGTCTCGTGTATGGCCATACCACTTTGTTTACAGTGTTATATTGTTATTGGTTTTCATGGCTTTATTCTTATTTGTTTCTTGTTCTTGCCTTCTATCTTTTGAGGGTCTTGGGAATTGGTTGGAAAATGAGGAAATTTAATGGAGCTCAGGAAGGGTTGAATGAAACCCAACATGTAATGAAACTCTGTGCATGTATAAGGGCAACTGAAGGGAAGAGTATGAAAGGAAGTTGGATTGGTTGGGTCCATTGGGGTAAATGGACAATGGTAGGACAATCATGAGAAAGGTAACATGAAAGATGAAGTAAATTTATCTAAGGCATCAGATGCCTTGACTATGTTTGGAACAATTGTTCTCAATGTTGTGCATGATGTGCACAGATAAAGGGAGCTCTATTTTCTTTTGTATTTAGGCTTCTATGATCCATAATAAATTAAGCAAAGTCTTTTAGTAGAAATCACATTAGATAAATTTTCGGCGAATGCGTTTTGAACCAACAAGTGTTGTTAAAAATGGTCGCTCAATAAATCAGAGTATTCATAAAAATGCAACAGACATCAAACATAGGAGGACCCGCTCCTCAACATTAGCAGAACATGCTAAAAAGACAAAACACCATATCTACATTGAAGACGCCCAAGTCATTGCTAAGATAGAACATTTCCATCATTGTAAGTTTAGGGAAGCTATAGAGATTGAAAGGAGGCTCAGTGATCTCAATTGAGACGATCGATGGAAAATTAACAGGTTTTGGATCCATGCAATTTCTTTATATATATATGAAATTAGAAAAAAAAAAAGTATATATATTTATATATATATATAATATATTATATAATATATATATAACACATTATATACATTATATACATATACATATACAGTATACATATCATATACATATACATTATCAATACATTATATATATTAATTAATATATATTATATTATATTAATATATTATTCTAATTTCTTAATTTTTAGATTATTTATTTGTTATTTTTATCTTCACTACTAATAACAATTAGTTTATTTTTCGTTATTGATTCTCTAATTAGTTATTTATTTATTAATAATAATAATAATTTATTATTATTATTATTATAATATGTTTTGACGATTTATTTAATTTTAAGTTTTAGGAATTAATGTTGGATTATTTTAGTTTGACCTAATTATTAATTTTTTATTTAGCGTTTGATAGTTAGGATTTGTACCCAATATTTTTATTTAAGTGTATATTATTATTTATTTACTTTTTTTTAAGTTTTTATAATTCGCTGTTTTGATTATTTAAGTTTGGCGACAACAATTATTTCTTATTTTTATTTTATTATATGATTTTTTATTAATTGTTTTATTGGTTTAGGTTTGACCAAATATTATTTTTATTTTTATTATTCATTTTATTAAAATTTCCTTTTGATTAATTATTCCTTAATTATATTACAATTATTTCTTTATATAAAAATTTATTATTTAGTCAAAAATCTACTATTTTCTTTATAGGGAATATTACTTTACTTAGTCAAATCTAACTAATTGTTAAACTTTTTTTCTCTTCATCTATTTAACTCGATACCAAGATCTTCTTCTTTATCTTGTGGTGACATGAACCACAACAACACTTTAATGATGTGATTTTTACATAAAATTTTCTTAATTTTCATAATATAGAGATCTTGTTCTTTATCTGTCTTGACATGAACCACAACAAAACTTTAATGATGTGATTTTGACATAAATTTTTCTTAATTTTCATAATATAGATGAGAAGCCTAAATTCAATTGTAAATAATATTATTATCAATCAACATAGAAACATTTGAACTCCATATCTACTAAAAGTAGAGAGGAATCAATTTTTTCAAGTTTAAATATTTTTTCAATTTTAACACTCAATTTTTTTCATTTTTTTAAACATTTAATCTTCTCTTAACTTAATAGATACATGAATCTCTATTAATTTAATTTTAACCTTATAAGAAAATTAAATATTAAATTAACTTATAAAACTCTTTATATACTTTATATTATTATAAAATTAATATATAATAATTATATTAAAGATTGAAAAAACAATATCTCTATTTCCTCTTAATTTAATATATAATGATAATTATATTAATGATTGAAGAACATTATCTCGATTTCCCTTTCTTTTTATTCGATTTAGAAAAAATATTCTAAAGTTAGCAACACCATCCAACTACTATCAACTAGGTAAGGTTTTAACAACACCATCCATCCAACTAGTATCACATGTGCTCCCTTGCTCTCCAATTTCATTGTTGGCATGCTCTTTCTTTGGATATACGCCTTCATCTATTAGTTTAGTATTTGCTAGTTACAATTTAAACGATCATATTTAACATATTAATTTATTAAATTAATCAAAGCTCTCTACATAATATTATGTGTCATAAATCAGCATCTACTATCAACTATGACAAGTTTAGGTAAAGTTTTAGCAACAGCAACTAGTATGACATGTGTGTTCTCTTGCTCTCCAATTTCATTGTTGGCATGCCCTTATGTGTCACAAATCAGCATCTACTATCAACTATGACAAGTTTAGGTAAAGTTTTAACAACATCAACTCGTATGACATGTGTGTTCTCTTGCTCTCCAATTTCATTGTTGGCATGCCCTTTCTTTGGATATATGCTTTCACCTATTAGTTTAGTATTTGCTAGTTACAATTTAAGCGATCATATTTAATCTATCAATTTTTTAAATTAATCAATGCTCTCTCTATAATATTAATGTATTATAAATCAGCATAAATTTATTTTAAATCTATATTTAAAAAAGCTAAGAGATCTAATTTGTTCATTTTAAATTTTTTTTATCAATTCATATTATTTAAATGTTTTACATAATTATTTTATGTTTTTCATTTTAACCAATATAAACAAAACTTCAATTTTACTTCACACATCATCATACTAAGCCTTAGAATTATGGCTCAACTAAAACGTATAAAATTAGCTATATCTCAATTAAAAAAAATAATAATAAATCAACCATATTGGTTGAATTCGATACGGAAATCAATCAAATCTGTGAAGTTCAAAGAGTCTTCTACCTATTATAGGATCACATTCAGACTCGGAAGGGAAGCTGCGCAGTAGCAGAAGAAAAGCAGTTATGACGATGGTGACTTATGGAGAAAGCCATGGGATCACGGATGGAAACTCATGGGGCC
Organism: Pinus taeda; assembly: GCA_000404065.3. NCBI lineage: Eukaryota > Viridiplantae > Streptophyta > Pinopsida > Pinales > Pinaceae > Pinus > Pinus taeda. Next base: position 212,912 of record APFE030679023.1, read on the forward strand.
CAATCAAGGAGGGCGCTCCATTAATAATCTACTCTGTCAATCCTATGTGTAGCAACGCTAACGGTTCAAATAATATAAGAAAAGGTAGAAGATTTTTCTAAAAAAAATATTTGATACTATGGATTTTTGTGTGCTAATTAAGTGGGGCATGAGAGAGGAAGAAAATAATTTACGAGCCAAGCTTGCGTTGGGTGCGAGGTGAGTAATCTAATGGGCATTTGACAGGTAAGCTGCCGAACCCAATTGAAATAGCCCACGCATATTGGTGGAAAATTTGAGTCGAGCAAATTGATTTGGAAGCGAATCGACCATATATCTGTTTTCGCAATGCATGTGATTTTCAGAATAATAGTTTAGAGATCGCCTGCACCATAATGTGGGGAAATAAAGGTTTTTTCGGTCGGATTGAATTGCCCGCATAATCCTCCCCTACTTGAGGGTCAATTTTTTGTGTTTTTGTACATATGGAATTTGGGGGCTTTGTTTGAACTGGGAAGATCTCAGGTGGTTTTGGGTGTCCAAGCATGTGTGAACCCTCCTTGTAATTTCACCGAAATATCTGTTCAAGATATTCCGAAATTATTTTTCAATCACACACCTCATGGAAACCTGATTACGCGCTTGGGATTTTAGTCAACCCTAGCATCACAAGACCACACCATGTTTTACGCGATTTAGCGATCTTTCTTTAGATTTTGATTATTTTAGCTCCCCGCCGCATTTGTACGTTGGAATTCATCCAGGGATGTAGAAAATCGGATCATTTTATTTGTTGCAAGCGCACTGTGGCCTGTGGGAACCCTTGTTCTTTAAGATATAATGGAGAAGAGAGGATGGCAAGATTCGCAATCCAGGATAGAGGATACCATGGCTTTTAATTCAGATCAATCAAGAGGAGAGGTAGAGAGCACAGCCCAGCTTCACGTGCTGGCAGTGGATGACAGCATTACAGACCGGAGAGTCATAGAAAAGATATTGAAGAACTCCTGTTACAAAGGTAATATTGTGTTAAGACGGGGATATATCAATGGTTTGGGGAATTTTATTTTCTAATGCTGGTTTCTACAGTTGTAATTCATAATGTTGTAATTCATAATGAGAAAACTCTAATTTTTTTTTAATGAGAGAACAATGTTTGAAACGTTTTCTTCTCCATTATTGTTAACACAATTTCTCTTAAAAAAAAGGTTCTCCTCAGTATGGATTTGATGTTATTTTATTTCCGCTATTTGAAAGCTTATTATGTATGGATGTGTGTCACTTCAGTAACCACAGTGGAGAGTGTGACAAGTGCTCTGGAGTTTCTGGGATTGGGAGATGATCATAATATCGTATATGTAAGTAGCTGAAATCTGCAGCTTGATTAATGTTGTTTAATTAGTTGTATTTTTTTTTTCTATCTGTCAGATTTCTAAATCCTGTTAATTTCAGCTATTATTTAGCATATGATTCTAGTTAATTTCAAGGGTATTATCTAACAAATACTTAGTTTAATTCCTTTAGATGTGGTATATTAGTCTACCCAAATGTCATTTATTGGTTTTAGGCCATGTTTTTCCTTTTAAAAAACTACTATGCTCGTGAGAATTACCTTAATATCATGCAGTATGAAATTATTATACAATTTTATAGAATTTTTTATTAGTTCTGTATTATTGTTGATGGTTGTGAGAGTCGTAATATCACGCAGCATACACTTATTATAGAATTTTTTGTTATATCGGTTTCTCTTTTACATATAGTTTTTGCTCATTGTTTCTGTTTCAGGATAGTGAGGTGAACATGATAATCACGGACTACTCTATGCCAGGAATGACTGGCTACGATTTACTCAAGAAAGTAAAGGTAATTTTATTATTCTCAAACATTGGGAGGATGGAAAGTTGTCTTCCTTCATTTAGAAGTGGATAGAGGATGCCATGGATATTTTATTTTTATTATTCTCGAACATTGGGAGGATGGAAAGTTGTCTTTATTCATTTTGAACTGGATAGAGTATGACATGAATGTTTTATTTTTATTATTCTCAAACATTGGGAGGGTGGAAAGGTGTATTTATTCTTTTTTGGAGTGAATGGAGGATGACATGAATATTTTAACGAAAAGTTGCAGGAATCGAAGCTCAAGGAGATTCCTGTGGTGGTCATGTCATCAGAGAATTTGTCTTCTAGGAGGAGAAGGTAAAATTCCAATTTTATACTATATTTTATTGTTTTGGAATGTTATAGTTATTTTTACATGATTATATACTTACTGGGGGATGGAAACTGACCAGATGTCTGGACGAAGGTGCAGAAGACTTTATAGTGAAACCTGTGAAGGTCTCAGATGTAAGGCGACTGAGGAATTATATGGGTAGAGTTAACTAATAGGGAAGGCATTTCCACGGTGGGACATTCAATTGAGATCAACGTATATACATAGAAATGGGAGCGGTAATTGGGTCTCGAGAAGACTCAAGCGAATTTAGTCAACACCAAATGTATATTTACATAAGAAATCGCAAAGATATGAAATCATTGATGGTTGTTTAACTCCAAAGTAATTGCACATCTGAATCTTTCAGAGGTGATATTTGTATCGATGAATATTTTCTGCAATAAGCATTACTTCACGTCTGAGAAGAGATGTAAATAATTTCATACAAAAAAAAGGCATGACCAATATCCCAAAGACCATCTCTTATGGTAATTCCCATAGAAATAACTGTGTTAATAGAAATAACTGTGTTAATATCGAAGATAAATTTATACAATAGTAAACTTTCATTCAGGACAGCCCATGAAGATGGAATAGAAAAATGCATTCCATCTCTGGAATGATTGAACAGAAATTGAAATACAACTTACTTCCCAAGACCTATAGTCCATGGATAGGGCCTTGATATCCGTCAACCCAAGTCTGAAACACAATGTAGCAAAAGTTTTGGGACAGGAAGACCTGCAAATCAGACCAAATGCAACAGAAAAGACACACAATTTGGGTAGTTTGATGGCAATAAATTTTGTTGGTAAAGATGGGATTGATGGTAGTAAATTTGGTTAGTAATGATGGGATAGAAATAAAACAATAATAAGATACAGTAATAGTAAAAAAGAGTATAATAGTTTTACTCTTAAACTCAAATCAGCTTCAAATAAGAAATCTATATTAAAAAAAATTACAATATAAATTTATGGCTTTAAATAATGATACTTACATTAAAATTCCATGGGAAAAACCATGGATTATCACAATCTTGAACTCTAAACTTGTCAGTAGATTGGATTTATAATCTACTCCCCTTTAAAATTGATTTGGGGAGATTAACTAATAATTTTGTTGAAATCCATATAAAAAAATTACCATCCATTGTAACAAATGGGTAACCAATTGTCTAGTTTCCTAAGATACATTCTTGTAAAATACCTAATAAATCTCCCTTTAAACTTGACTTGAGAGATTACCTTGGTCCCAACAACTTTATTGAAGTCAATATAAAAAAGTTACCATCCATCCCACTACATGGGTAATCAATTGTCTAGTTTTTAAGGATACTTTTTTTGTGTACATGGTTCATCAACCATTTGAAATCCAAATATTTCACATTCCCCCCTCAAGCTACTTGGCATCCACCTATTCATGTGCTCCACTCCACAACTTTATTATCTATAACTCTATTCCCCACAACACTACCAATTTGGACCGAATACTCTTGGGTGGTCATCCATTACTGTTTTATTTTGCATAACATGTTGGCTCCTTCACCAATCCTTAGCACCATTGACTTCATCTATGTTCTCTCATCCATTTACTTATATGACCTCTCTCTCTATATATCTAACACATTATTATCCATACCTTGACCTCACATTCCAATAACATTTTCACTCCCTAGATCCACTTGATCTCCGATTAACTCAACTATCAATTTGATATTAAATAGATACATCCATCATTCAATACTTTATCGTTTTTCAACACCATCCAATGCCATCGATTAAGGCCCATGACCTTCTTTTTCATGCTACAATGTCTGACCAAAATGGATTTCATATGATTATTTCTAATCATCATAACTTTCATACACCTTAGCAACATAGTTGGCCATTTTTTCCCACTCTCTTTAGCACAGAAAGAGATGGGTCCTTCCCAAAACCTAAAAACCAACAATAAATCTCAATGAGCATTTTTCTTTTTGGTATTCAAAATCTTCATAGGATGCTAGATCAATCTCATCCAATCTAGAGAACTCATCCCAAAATTTGCATCAACATTTATGCAAAAAAGTCACTCAAATGTCCCACAATTTCAATTTTGTTTAGAGAATTTCCTCATCTCTTCATCCTCCTCAAAAAATTTCCTTACAACACCACCACTTTGGGCAAAGAATACATGGATGACCAAACTTTCATCTTCTTGTTCTATGGACTCCTCACGAAGACAACTATTCAAAATCTACGTAAAAACCTTAACAACCTTGTGCTATGGATTTGATATTTGTGAGTTATAGCTAATGGCTTTTAGTGAAGGGCTTGACAAATTTTTTGTTCAATGAACCTTCAGAACATTTTAAGTATTTTTATGAAAATATCCTTCATAGTACCATTGCAAGATATGCCTCAAATCAACACATCCAAATTACACACATCTCTTTGGTCAAGGTGTAGGTTGATAAGTTTTACCTTGTCACACAAAACTTGCACCTCATCAATGCTAGCTACAACATGTGACCCATTGTTCTGTCTAAAGTGACATAACCATTTAACATACATATGGACTAAGAGTTCAACATGATTGAACAATATCCCTCTATGAATGAGTGTCCCACTTGCATTCTATAATCTTTCCCATTGACTTTGGGTTGCACTTCCTCCAAGTAGATCAAGACTACTAAATAACCTCGGTATGGTAGAAGCCTTTTTTACAAAGAAAAATTACAATGAAGTATTCATTGTAAAATTACTCCTAATAATAGATCTAATATTTCTTGTCCAAACAAAAATTATAATGAAGTATTCATGCCATTAAATAGGTCACACTACATTAAAATACCATGAGAGAAACCATGGATTACCGAAACATGGAGTGTAGAATTAACCAATAGTAAATTTTCTCTTTAGAATAGTCAAATTTACTTGAACTACACTAATAAATTTACATAGACCAAAAGTTGTTTTCTATCGGTATGTTTGAAGGAAATTAGACCGTAGCATATGTTCAAAGTCTTGAGATTTCTAAGACCTCATCTAACTAAAGCATATTGTAAATAGAAACTTATAAAATAGGTTGGTTGTGCCAAACCTTACATACATTTACATGAGAATACAAAAAAATACTAGTTTTGCTAGCAAAAAACTTGTGAGTCACAATAACTATTCGGCAGAGTCTCTAGGAATCCATGCTGGTTGGTCACTACCCTCATTCAAGGAGAAGGAGATATTGGCTGATCTCCTACCTAGAATGATGAACTTGTGGTCTATACTATCAATTTTTCCCTCTAACTCTAATAATCTGATAGTGTTGAGTCGTCTTGTACCTCCCTATGTGGCATGTAATATTTAAATGATGTTTAACCTTGTTTCGACCTTGTGTCATATGGTGAGCTCTGGTATTGCACCAAGAGTGCTGCAATTTCCAGAGGCTCTTCAACTTTACTTATCAACTTGGGGTTCATAAAAACTTCGAGGTGGAAGTGGTATATACATAGTAGATGAGTTCTACTCATGCCACCCTCAACTAGGTCACTTGATCATTAGAGCTCCAAGACCATTCCTCTACTGAACTTAAAGGATATTAACTACTGAATGCAGAATGTAAAAGCTATTCCTAGTGCAGAGAAAGTAAATGATTTTCAACTCTAACTTGTAAATGTTGTTAACTCGTAAATGCTAATGATCCCATTCATGAAAAACACAAGAATTATGCTAACTACAAAAAGGAAACTATAATTTGGAATCAATCATCTAGATATCTGGTTTGCTTGAAAACAAAAGATCATCCCACCAATTCACAACTTAAGAATGCATGCATAATTTATCTCATTAATGCTTTTAGATTAAGCAAGGTCCTAATTTCCAAATTGGGAATGAAAGAAATAATGTTATTCACTCTTGCACGAATGAAAAAGGAATGAAGGGAATGGCCAAGGTGTTACTTATGGTCATGGAATCCAAGTTGAGGGTCAACCTACTCCTAAACTAAGTTATGCTATCATTGCATGTCAGAACAGGGTCAAAACGAGCTGCTACATGTGTGCTCCAGGATGTTGCTATAGGATTCTTGTAATGTTACAAGAAATCCTAAAATGCTATAGGAAGTTGGCTGAGAAGGTTTGGAGGGTAAGGATAATGGGATGATCTAATTGCAAGCTGAATTAAGGTTGTGGGTAATATAGGGAAGGTGGCCGACACCCATAGCCAAGCCAAACACTTCAGGAAGGCCAAATTTGAGCTAAGAGGGCTACTTACGGTGACAAAAAAACAGAGATCAAGAACATGGGTTGGAATTCATCAGAAGGGAGTGGAGAAAACCTAGGTGGAGTTGGTGAAAGGATTCCTTTCCTGAAGATCCAACAACTCTGCAACATCACATGCACATGTTCCTCTTTTCATTTTCAAAATATTATAGTTAATGGTGGAAAAGATGAATTGAATTTGGAAACTAACTAACTAATGTTAAGAACTTGATATCTGCAATGAAATACTTCCTAAGCTACATCAATCATATGTGAAGCAGGATACCAAAAATAAACCAATCCAAGAAATCATAAAGAAACTATCTAATTAATACTAAGAACTTGATCTATGCAATGAATTACCTTCTAAGCTACAACAATCACATGTAAAGAAATATACCAAATGTAAACTTTTCCAAGAAATCATAGACAATAAATCACACTGGTTTTGGGCTTTGATGGTGGAGTCCTCTAATCATGCTTTCATGAGAGAGGTGAGATAGTGATCCCAGTCACGTATTTTTTGAGGAATTATACTCTACAGAATTCCAACAACTAATCAAAATTCTAGGCTAAAAGAAATATAAATAAACTCTACTGAACTACAACAACTAATCAACATTCTAGCCTAAGAGATATAGAAATACACAAGAGGGACCTAGGCTGCTAGGGTTGGCCCAAATTAAATATCTCCAGTCCTCTGAACTAACTCAGCGATGGATCAAGATAAAACTTCTCATTATCAGTTAAGAAATGTCAAATACATGATCAAAATAACAGTTAGAAGTGCTTCAAGTAAATGGCCTCTTAGCTACAATAAAACTTTGAATATTAATGAGTTCCTTAGCATGTTTATTTATACAAAATGGTAGCTACCAACAACTCCGTAGAAAACAGGGATGTTTGTCTCCCTAACTTGATAATATGTGGATCTAGATCTCCCTTGAACTACAATAGCTTGGCTACTAATGATCTCAGCCTTCTTGGATGCCAATGACCTCAAGTTGATGAGAGATAGAGCAGTGATCTTTTATTTATTTGAGGAGTCAAAGAGGTGGACAACCTCCTCAAATATCTCTTTGTTGTTTACTTCCAGATCCTGCACTCAAATTATGTCAAAATTTCTCTAGTTCCTAAATTTAACACACATTAGGGCACGAGGCATAGCAACACATCTTTTACTCCTCACACTAAGCATAATATAACAAAATTTGGAGATAAATGTGAGAAAAAGATAATTAAATAAGCTGGAGGATCGCATTGTGACCCTTATGATCTACCTATTGATGAGCCTCATGATCACCACCCTACTGAAACTATTTCTCATCCTTTGACTAATTCAGTCATCTATGTCCACGTCTTTCATGGCCCTGGTGGCCTCTTTGACATCCCAAGGTTTTGCACATGGTGTGTCCTCCTGAGGATAGAAGCTTGGATCCTTCTCCATGTCTATCCATTTATTCCTTTCCTCTTCTTCATTCACTCCTTCTTATAAACCAAAAAAGAAAGGTGGACTGAGCTTGAGTCCAATCTAGTTGACTTTTAATCTTTAAATGACCCTTTTGTACATGGGTGTTCTTTCCAATGCATTCCTTAACATTTTAGGAGAGTGATACTCCCTGATTTGGAGACTGTATGGAAATGCATTCCATCTTCTCTTACATGCTTGTTGGCTCTTAGTCCCTAACATCCTTAGAGTGTCCTCAAAATAGTAGATGTCCTACTCTTGACTGGAAACGTATCTAGTTGCTATCTTAGCATCATTGTAGATGATGATGTGAGTATACAACCACGGGACTTATCTTCTCTGCCCTGATATAGGCAAGTTCTTTTTCGTCCTTTTCCATTACTTTCTTCACCTCCTCAACTCTAGCCTCATCATGAGTCATCCAAGATGCAAGGACCATTAGTTGCAGGTCTCCCAACATTGCATTGGGATCCCAAAAATTCATATCAATTAAGGTTAGGTTGTGCAGGTATAACTCAACTAATTTGTCTCTATCTTTTAGGCTATTTCGATCACACAACTCAATGAACTTCTTATAATCCTAAAATGGCATGGATCCATGTTGTGCCAATGTATTGATTTGGAACTGCATCCATTGTTCTTTAAGGAAGAGTACATAAGACTTGGATGATAGTTTGAACTATAGTGCCTCCATGGAGAGGCTTGCCATTGTGGCCAATTGTGTTTCCTTCTCTTGGACTTTCTTCCTCAACCATCTATTTTCATCTGGCATCTCTTCTCTCATTATGGACTACTTTTCCCTTAACTCACTTAACTCCTTGCCCATTTCGAAGTCCTTCTCTTTGATGAGGCCCACATCTTCCACCTTCTTGGATTCAATAATATGCATCCATCTATGGGAATTCCTCTTTCTGCGTCAAGTTCAAAGAAAAATGGGACTGCAAATTTTCGAGGGATCACTATGCCTCCTTCAATGAACTTATAATAGTAGCTAAAACTAGGTTGTGGACTATGCTCCTGTAACTCTGGGAAATCCTTTTCAAATGTACTTGGGAAAGGTGTCCCCTCTTGTAACTATTGTGTTTCCTTTTTCCCTTCCTATTGCTCCCTCTGCTCTTCCTATAGCATTTTATGTTTTTCCTGTAACATGCTTTGTCTTTCCTGTAACATTCTCTGTTTTTCCTGTAGCTTCCCCTTTCCTTTCTGTTGGAGTGTGGTAGGTGCCTTGGGTTGTTTAGAGGAGTTTGGTCTAGTCGTAGACCTCCTTACAGATGCTATGGGAGTATTTGATATGGTTCCAAGAGAGGTGACCTCATTAAATTTCCTTTTAGTCAGTCCTAACTCCTCCTTTTTACTTCGGGATTCATCAATTGTAATAGGGGCCTTTGTAGGAGTTTGAGGCCTCTCATATTTAATATTGGTGCCTTTCTGCTTTTGAAGTAGAGGGGATTTTACCTTTTCCTCTTATTTTTGGGTTTTATTGGTGTGATCAAGGTAGCTAAGGTGACATATATCTCTTTTTTAGTGGGTCCTAAAGACAAACTTGTTTTCTCTCGGGATACATCCTCTTCTCTAGATGGAGTGGTTTTCTCATGGCTTGGTTCTTCTCGCTCCTCGTCCTCTTCTTCTTCATATTTCTCTTTCTCTACTTCTTCCTATTCCTCTGTTTCTTCCTCTATCTTCTCTACCTTTGCCTCTTCTTCTTCTTTCCCTTCTCTTCCTCCACCACTCAAGGTTGGGGTCTCACCCAGTGTGAGGGTTTGAGTGTCCATGAAGGTTTCTTTGTCCATATCCCTGAATTTGGGCTAGAGGATATGGATCCTTAGTTTATTCAAATAATATACCAATATCAGTTTGATGAGGCCATGGCGGCCTAGTTGTTGGTGCTTTCCCTCTCTCACCTTTTGGCTCATGTCCTTGATGGACTGTAAGAGAAAATAAGGTACATTGAGTCTTTGGGCCAGGGGAAATTATTCTTCAAACCTTAGTTCATGGAGCAATCTGAAATGGTAGGCATAGACTACACTACGTCTTTTTTCACAAGAGATGAACTTCAGGATATGGTAGGCCACCTCATCCTAGTGATGGGCTAGGCTTTCCATTATGACTCCATTTTTATCTTCAATAGCTTTCTCATCAGTAGTGAATAATTTATTTTTGGCAATGGAACTACTAATCTTGTCTTCTCTGCTCCATTGGATCCCTAGGGGAAGGGTTCTAGCCTTGCTAATTAGCTCAGGACTGATGGAAATGGCTAATCCCCTTACCACAGTTGTGGCACTCACTCTTGTATGAGAGTTTAGGGCCATGGAAAATTCATATATAATGCCATCATCATATCACTTAAGTAGCTCGAAGAAACCTAACAACTCATGCCTTCTAAAAATTTCTAATATAGGAGGGTGAATAAGAATTATTTTAGTGTATGTAGGCTCCTTTCTATTGAATCCCCCTCCCATATTTTCCTTTATTTTCAACTAAGTGTAGGAGGGTTTCTTCTTGTAATATCTATGATGTGTAATTCAATGGGAACAAAGGGTTGGAATCTCTAGTTGATGACAATTATGTATATTCCCTCTAATCTAAAGCCAGAAAAATTCTTTGAATTCACAAAATGACTACTATGACTTGTAGAAGTTAGGGTGTACCTGTATGTAAATTATGGATAGATGAATGAGAGGGGCCACTTAATTTTCACTAGATGGCCTAGGATAAGGATAATTGGAGACCAAATCGACCCTTGGAAGCATTATTTCACCCGTGGAGGCTTCTTGTATCATTTTTTCGAGCTTCTTATAGCATTTATAGGCTTCCTATAACATCATGTAACTTACTCCTGTAAAAATGATAGAGTAAGGTTCGACTATCCTCGATGGCCCCCTAGGATTGTACTTACCTTAATTGTTTTTGAAATGAGCATATATACAAGAGAATTTGAGCCGCAATACGTTATATTCTATTTTTGGCCAGGGCTCAGAGGATTGTAATGACTTGGCAGAGGGACGAGTTGTCCTCTTTTGGACAATTGCCCCACCTAGATTGATCATTCCCCAGTCCATCTTAATCAACACCCACTTATTTTTATCTAATCTTCACTGATGTGACACTCCCACATTGCATGATGACTCATAAATACCCACTAGCCACCTCTAGCTTATAAAAATACCTTACCTCGACATTCATACATTTTTCATTAGTTTACACATAGGGAGGAGATGAGAGGTTTCCCTGCCTATGCCTAGCTCGTGTTCAATTGATGTAGGCTTGTGCATGCTCGAGTGTTGGACCTTTGCAGTGTTACTCAAGGGTTTGTCTTGCTATCTTTTTTTGCTCCTTAGTATATTTTCTTTGCTCCTGTGTGTTTGATTGTTGTTTTTGCTATGTGTGCATGTCCCTTGTTGACATCTGCGATGTTGTTGTTGTTGTTGTACAATAATTCTTGGAGTGACAGAGTGCCTGACGAGATGGTATCATCCCCTCAGCTTGATGGGAAAGAAAAAAACTAGGCTTTTGACTTTTCTGTAATGGTTTCACATGTTTCTACCGGAGAATCCAGTAGCAACCCTTTTTTTCTTCCAAAGTTTTTTAACTTCGAGGGAGTTATGAGGAAGAGTGTAGAGTGCTTGAAGGATAATATTAGGGGTCTTATTATGTATTTTAGGTTTGTGGAAATGGAGGGTATGTCCTTTGTGTTTTTTTCAAGAAATTTCCAAGATGAGACAAAGTTTAGGGTTAGTTTTGAAAGATATTGATTTTTTTGTTAATAGGGATGTTTGAAGGATGAATAGGTGGTGGATCAAGGTAGGAGACCCTCATTTACCTTTGGCCAAGTCATGCTTGGTGGTTTTCTCAATCAGATCCCCTTCCTGTAGATTTTCGGGATCTTCCTGTAGTGCTACATGATCTTCCTGTAGCAATGATAGTCTTCCTCTAGCAATCGAGAGAGGGCCCAAAATTGGATTCTTGAGCCACTAGGATGGTGGAGAGTGGTGACAACAGGGGTTTTCTTGGAGGATATGGAGTAGATGGAGGGAGAAGTCGATGGAAATTGGAGGACGCTGACCATGTAGCTTTGAAATTTGTCACTATGCTTAAAACCTGCAAAATGACAAAAATTATCAACAGACCTGTTGTGGGTCCATGTCATGAAATTATCCTTTGATTTTTTATTCTTATTTTTTTCTTTCTTCGAGAGACACATAAACTACCTCAAGGGAGCTTTTCAACCTATATGCCTACCATGAGTGCCTCAGGAGAGGTTTTCACCCAACGATCTTTTTTTTTTCTCTTTTCTCTTTTTACCCCTGGGCTGCCTAAGGGAGGTTTTCAACCCAAGATTTGGCCTCATATGCCTCATAAAGGTTTTCATCCAAGCCTTTTATTTTTTATTTTTTTCTCCTTTTTTTCACAAACAAAAACAATATATAGGAATGTTGTGACTTGGAAGCCATGACACTTCCAATCACATTCACCACTTTACTGATGGTGCTCATAATTTTTTCCTTGGACATAGGTTTTCGGTAAACCTTCAATCTATAGCCATTGAAAAGCAAGGGAATCACTTCCTCATCAATGGTCCTAATTTGAAAAGATCCATTGTCATGGAATTTCTCTAGAAGGTATGGGCCTAACCATCTTGTCATCAGTTTCCCTTTAAATCCCTTGAACCTAGAGTTATATAGCAAAGACCAATCACCTTCTTGAAAAATTTTGTGTTTGATATTCCTGTCATGCTAGACCTTCCTCTGCAATTGGATAAATTCGGTGTGTAGGAGGGCCTACATTTTGAATTCATCCAAGTCATTTAACTAGAGCAGGCTTTCATGTTGTGCTTTGGTGACATCTAAATCCAATTGGGTTTTCATTCTCAATGTATTGTATTCAAACTCAATAGAGAGCAGAGCTTTCTTTCCATAGACCAAATCAAAAGGGGTAAAACCAGTAGTTGTTTTCCAAGTTGTGTTATAGGCCCAAGTGGCCTCCACTAATATTTCTTCCCAATCCTTTCTTCTTCTGCTCACAACGTTGGTGAGGATTGTCCATTGTCCTATGGATGATAGGCAGTAGATTGTTTGTGCTTGATATGATGTTTCCTTAACAGATTCTTGATAAGATGTGATATTAATTGAGATCCTTGATCAAAGAATATCTCTCTAGGGTACCCAAATTTGTAGAACACATTCTCCCTTAAGAACTCAACCACTTTCTCCTCTATCAATACATTGACATATTCTGTCTCAGTCCACTTTGTCAAATAATTAGTGCACACAATGATGTATTTTTTCTGTCCTGATGGTGGAACAATTTGCCCAATGAAATACATTCCCCACTTGTCAAATGGATCCAAATCCACGAAATGTTGTAAGGGAATTTCATCCCTAGGGTTAGGTCTCCCAATCCTCTCACACTGATTACATCAGCACGTGTATCTTCTTGCATCTTGCTAGAGGGTGGGCTAGTAGTAGTTAGCTTGTAGAGCCTTGAAGGTTGTCATCTTGACAACAAAGTGACCTCCACAAGGCCCACCATGATAGGCTGAGAGGATTTCAAAGACTTCCTCTTCCCTGACACATCTCCACAATAATTGATCTAGTCCCAGCTTGAAGAGATTTCCCCCAATCCAAGTGAAAGTGGTGCTCTCCTTACAATTCTCCTCTCCTCCCTAGATAACATATTTGGAGGGAATTTTGTAGAAACTAGGTAGTTGGCTATGTCATAAACCCACAGAGAGAGAACTGAGAGAGAAAATAAGTGCTCATGTGGAAGCTAATAATCAACCATCCCTTCATCACCTATAGGAAAATAAATTCTAGACAAAAAATCTACAACTACATTTTCTTTTTGTGGCATATCAATGATAGTTAAATCAAAATTATGTAATAGTAGCTACCGTCTAACAATTCTAGCATTCACATTAGACTTTTTCATTAAGTACCTAATAACTACATGGTCAGTATGCAATTTTTTTTATATCTAGTGACATAGTGTCTGAACTTGTTTAAAGAGTGTACAAAATCTAGGAGTTCTTTCTCAGTTACAATGTAGTTCAATATTGCCTTAGACAAATTTTCACTAATGAAGTAAATTACATAAGGTAACTTATCATCTATCTATCCTAAAGCTACTGCTACAACTTTTTTATATGCATCATCACGAATATCAAAGGGAAGAGCCCAATTTGGGCCTCTAAGTATGGGTGCAATGGTTAATTTGTCTTTCAAGGCCTCTAGGGCCTCCTCACAACAATTTGACCAACATAATTATGAGTCCTTGGCCAACAATCCAAATAATGGTGAGGCTACTTTGCTGAAGTCTTTGATAAACCTCCTATAATATCCAATTAGGCCCAAGAAGCTCCTAATACCCCCTTTCTTTTGAGGAGTAGGGACCCTTTTTAAGATAGAAAATTTGTTTGGGTCCACTTGTATTCCTTCCCAAGATATTGAATGGCCAAGGACAGTCCGTACATTCATCAATAATTATAACTTCTCAGGACTAATCAAGAGGTTCATTTTAATGCACCTTTTAAGGAATTTCCCTAGGTTAGAGAGAGCCTCAAGGAAGTCACACCCATAGGGAGTGAAATCGTCCATGTAGATATCAACCTAGTCATGGACCAACTCAGCAAATATGCTCAGAACTTCCCTTTGAAAAGTGGTAGGGGAATTACATAATTGAAAGGAAGGACCCCATATGAAAAGGTACCCCAAGAAAAAGTGAATGTAATTTTTTATTTGTCCTCTGGGATGATCTGGATCTGATTGTAACCACTAAGTCCATCCATGAAAGAGAAGAATTTCTTCCTTGCAAGACCATCAAAAAATTTATCAATGGAAGGCAAAGGGAAATGGTATTTCTTAGCTCTCTGTAATCCACATAGGTCATCGAATTTCCATTCCTTTTTCTGACCAAAACTAGAGGGGATACCCACTCACTATCTGACATGGAGTATATGAACCTTGCGTCCAACAACTTTTGCAACTCTTCCTTTACTATGTACTTGAGAGTTGGGTTTATTCTCCTATGAGTTTGGCACACAGGTTTTAATCCCTCCTTGCTATAGATGTGATGAGTACACATAGAAGGATTCACCCCTTTCATTTCTTTATATCTCCAAGCAAAGGGATCTAATTGACCTCTCAACATTTTGCACAACCTCTCTTCTTGGTTGGTTGAGAGAGAGGGGTTAGTATTTAAGGTTATAGATGGACCAAATTCTACCACTTTGACATGTGAAGGACTTGGTCCCACTAGGCATAACTCAGTCCAAGGATTACCCTCAAATTCCTTCACAAGCTCATAAAGAAGCATGGTGTTGGGGGGTTGGTTCTAGAGGATTTGGTCAATGACGTCATCTTCATCAGGTTTCTCCCCTCCTATAACAACATCTAGATTACAAATTGGATGGGATGTTGTATGGTACACTTCATCTTCTTTCTCCTCTTCCAACAATAGGGGTAAGTCATGCTTAATCAATGGCTGAGGAGGAGGGTGCAATACCAACTATTTGGACAAATGCCCATTCTTAATGGTCATGTTCCCAACTCTGCAACTTGTGTAAGCATCACCAATGGCTAGCCATCATCTTCCAATGATGAGAGGATAACCATTGAATTTGGTGTTGGGATCGAGAACTAGGAAGTCAGTAGGATACTGCTAGGAGTCAATAGAGAGCATTACATCCTACATAACTCCCTCAGGAGCCACTGTGGACCTATTTGCATGTTGTAGCACTATGGTGGTATTTATCAAGGAGCCTTGGAAGTTTAGCTTGAGCATGGTTTCTTTATTCATCACATTAATGGTAGCCCTAAGATCAATGTGCACATCTACCACAGGAATTCAGGGATCTAGATATTTTGGGAAAATCACTCTCCCCGGCATTAGATTGGATAATTGACCAATAGAATTGATGGTAGTCGTGTCTTTCTTTCTCCTACTAGGATGTTTGAATAATTTCTCTTTTATAAGATTATTGTAGTTGGGAACATCCTTGATATCTTGGAGGAGTGGAATTTTAACATGGGTTCTACAATTCACATAGAAGTTTAGTCTCTTCTGAGGTGTGCTAGTTAGGGTGGATCAATCTCTCAGGAAAAGGAGGTGGATTTACTTGAGGATAAATATCTTCATTTTCCTCTTCAAGCTCCTCAGGTGTAATTGGAGGTTTGTTATCTGGGAGAACTCTTCCAGACCTGAGGTTGATTTCTTCAATCTCCTTAGCATAGGCATGGTAAGATGCCTCTCCACTATAGACCTATTGTGCTTGATTGATTTTTAGGTTCAGATTGGTTTGAGCAGGCATTTGAGGTTTCTTCGGTCGAGAAGGGTGAATGAGTTGTGGTTGAGATGGAGGTGGAGGCAGTAACTAAAGAGGTTGACTGAGTTAAGCCCTCCAATCTTGTGATGGGTTATTCCATTGAGGATATGTAGAAGCATATGGCTAAAATGTTTGATTGACGGGTTGGGGAGGATACTAATGTGCATAAGGCCAAGGAGAAGGCATGGACCATGATGGATGAGTTCAAGAGTACCAAGGTGGCAGGCGTGCATTCTGGTTAGGATGCTAATAAGAGTAGGATGCACCTTACATGCCCTACTAATATGGATGAGGGCCTTGAGGCCTCCTTTGATTGATGAAATAGAGTTGTTCAACCGAACCTTCTTCCCCTTAGTATACAATTTTCAATCTAGGCAAAGAAGGACACTTATCTGTGGCATGGTTTTCCTCATATACTGAGCATACCTCTATCAAATTTAATGGAAATTCATTTCTAGGGTTCCTTCTAGTGCATTTAGGGGAAAAATATATCTAAGGCCCTTTCTGCTTCCTCTTGTCTCCTCTTGATTTACATGGTTTTCATTTGTAGAGAAAATTTATGCAATATTTCACTTTTAAATTCCTCCAAATTGTTCCCAATTTCATTCTTGATGGATGTTATGGAGGGAGAGGAACTAACCAAAGCTTGACTAGCTCTACCCTTCTTCCTAGCAACCCTAGAATGGTTTTTGAATACTATCTAGATGCCTTCATAGGGTAGTTCATATATGTCTCCCCTAGACAACATTTTGAGGTTTTCCAATATGTCCTCCCTGATTCCTCTGAGAAGGAATAACTTGAGTGATTCAAGATCAAGGGTGCATCTGGCCCTCCTATAATAGAGTTGGAATCTTTCCGCATAGTATTCTAGGGATTCATCAGGTCCAAGAGTCATTATAAATATTTCCTCTTTGATTTCTTTGGACCTACAATAGTCCTTGTACTTGTTGTTAAAGGATTGTTGCATTTGATCCTGGGTAGTGGTGTTATCCCTAGGTAGACTCATGAACCGGCACAAGGCTACATCCTTAAGGGTGGATGGGAACAAATTTTGCTTCTGGTCATTAGAAGTATAGTCATAAGTCCTATAGATAACAACAAACTGAAGCATGAGAGTATCAATGACCTCTAAGGCTAATCCATGGAAGTGAGGAAGAGCAAAAAGGCTTATATTCTTCATCCTAGCATCTCCATTAGTTCCTTTGATGGAAAAAACCTCCTCATTCTTGTTTTTATCCATGGTGTGGGTATGTGGAATGGGTTCTTCTTCTTCCCCAATAGGTTCTTCAAAGATCTCTGGTTGTTCACCTAAGGGGTCTTCTAACTCCCCTACAGTCAGAGAGGGAAGTTCACAATCACCGAAGAAGAATGAAGGTTGATTGTTTGATGGTGTGGGGGTATTTGGAAAGATTCTTCCTAGACTTTCTATACTCCTACGAGGCATGAAAGATTTATCTTTTCCTTTTTATATGATTTTTTTCAAAACTGAATGGAAAACAAAAAGAAAATAAAAAATAACATCTACCTAGAAACCTCCCCAACAATGGCGCCAAAAAGTGGTGACACCTGGTATTGCACAAAGAGTGTTGTAACTTCCAGAGGCTCTTCAACTTTCCTTATCAATATAGGGTTCGTACAAACTTCAAGTTGACAATGCTATATACATAGTAGATGAATTCTACTCATGCCACCGTCAACTATGTCACTTGATCAATAACGCTCTAAGATCATTCCTCTACTAAACATAAAGGAGATTAACTACTGAAAACAGAATGTTAAAGCTATTCCTAGTGCAAATAAAGTAAATGATTTTAAACTCTAACTTGTAAATGTTGTAAACTTGTAAATGCTAATGATTCCACTCATGAAAAACACAAGAATTATGTTAACTGCAGAAAGGAAACTACTCTAATTTGCAATCAATGATCTAGCTATCAGTTTTGCTTGAATATAGGTCATCTTACCAATTCATAACTCAAGAATGCATGCATTATTTATCTAATCCACGCTTGCAGATTAAGTAAGGTCCTAATTTCCAAATTCAGAATGAAAGAACTAATGCTATTCACTCTTGTAGGAAAGAAAAAGGAATGGAGGGAATGGATTATGTGGTACTTCTAGTCATAGAATCGAAACTGAGGGGTAAACCTACTCCTCAACTAAGTTATTCTATCATTGCATGTCAAAACAGGGTCAAAATAGGTTACTATAGGTGTACTACTAGATATTGCTACATGATTACTGTAATGCTATAGGAGGTCCTTAAATGCAACATGAAGTTGTCTGAGAGGGTTTGGATGGTAAGGATGATGGGATGAAGTGATGGAAAGCTGAATGAAGGTTGTGGGGAATGTAGGGAAGGTGACTAACATCCCTAGCCAAGCCCAACACTTCAAGAAGGCCAGATTTAGGTTAAGAGGGTTGGTTACGATGACCAAAAACAAAGATCAAGAAGATGGGTTGGAATTCATCAGAAGAGAGTGGAGAAGTCGTAGGTGGAGTTGGTGAAAATATTCCTTGCTTGCAAATCCAATAGCCTCGCAACATCGCCTGCACTTATTCCTCTTTTCATTTTCAAAATATTACAATTAATTGTAGAAAATATTAATTGAATTTCGAAATTGTCTAACTAATGCTAAGAACTTGATCTATGCAATGAACTACTTCCTAAGCTATAAGAATCATATGTGAAGCAAGATTCCAAATGTAAAACTTTCAAAGAAATCGTAAACAAACTATCTAACTAATGCGAAGAACTTGATTTATGCAATGAATTACCTTCTAAGCTACAACAATCACATGTGAAGCAATATACCAAATGTAAACTTTTCCAAGAAATCACACATTGTTTTTGGGTTGTGATGGTGGAGTCCTATAATCATGATCCTATGAGAGAGGTGAGATATGGATCACAATCACAGACTTTTTGAGGAATTATACTCTACTGAACTGCAGTAACTAATCAACATTCTAGGCTAAAAGAAATATAAATAAAATCTACTAAAGTACAACAACTAATCAACATTCTAGGCTAAGAGAAATAGAGATACACAAGATGGACCTAGGCTTCTAGGGTTGGGCCCAAACCAAAGATCTTGTGCCCTCTGAAATAACTCAATGATGGATCAAGATAAAACTTCTCATTAACAGTCCATAAATGTCAACTACATCATCAAAATAACAGTCACAAGTGCTTCAACTCCATGGCCTCTTAGCTACAATAGAACTTTGAATCCTAATGAGTTATGTAGCAAGTTTATTTATACAAAAGGGCATCTACCTACAACTCCCTAGAAAATAGGGATATTTGTCTCCCGAAATCGAGAATAGGTGGATGTAGATCTCCCTTGAGTTGCACTACCTTGGTTGTCAATGATCTCGGCCTCCTTTGCCACCAATGACCTTGAGTTGATGATAGATAGAGTGGTGATATTTTTCTGATTTAAGGAGTTAAGGGGGTGGAGAACATCCTAGAATCTCTCTTTACTGTTTACTCTGAGCTCCTGCACTCAAATTATCTCAAAATCACTCCAATTCCTTCATTTAACACACATTAGGCCACATGGCATAGCAACACATCTTTTACTGCTCACACTAAGCATAGTATAACAAATTTGTAGATACAAGTGAGAAAACGATAATTAATAAGTTGGAGGATGGCATTCTGACCCTTATGATATATCTATTGATGAGACTCATCATCATGATCAACATGACAGGGAGTGTATGCAATGGGTCAAGTATAGTGGAAGTTGCAACCCCCTTTTGTGTGAGTTGGCATCATATCAAGGAGTGAGGAGCATGGGGTACAAACTTGGGCACCTTCCTTGAGAGACATATTTATCAAAGCATTATAACTTATCATGTTACTAGTGATATTTGAAACTACGTAGAGAAGATAACATCCATTCTTCCTAACTACCCAATATAATCTCAATTAACAAATTATAAATATATTGTTAAAATGAAATATATTTACATTGATATCTTTTAGTTCAAGTTTCAATTAGTACTAAAACATGATTTCTAATTGTATAAACTATATATATTGGTGTATGTGTGATGATTATTTAATTTATTAGAATCTTGAAAAAAAAGCAAGTAAAAAGGAGAAAGAAAGAAAAAACAAAGGAAAAAGGAGAGAGAAAAGCACAATGAGTTTCAATGGGTTACAACCATCGATAATGTTCTTTCTCTATTTTGAATATTCTTTTTCTTAACATTTCGCATGAGACAAGTGCTCCTTTAAAATGGGTAATTCGACGATATTTTTTTACTTCACTTAGAAATGGAGATTGAAGATTTCAAGAGCTCTTGAGAGAGAGTATAATAACTCGTATATCCTCAACATGTTGATAATTATTTTAAATATTTTGTTTTCTACTTAGTCAACTATCATATTACGTTATTAGTAAAAGTAAATTATTTTAAATGAGACTATTGTGTTATCGTAAGTTTGCTTAGATCTTGCCTTAATATAATGTCAAATAAGATTTTTAAATTTATGAGTGGTTGTAATAGTGGTTGGACATTTCTTATTTGATATATAAGTATTTTATAAAATAAAATTTTAAGCTAATTAACTTGATTTCTACTTTGGCTTCTGTAACTAATAATGAAAACGAACAAAAGCAATTACAATAGTCCCCGCCGTTAAGAAGGGGCAGCGACTAATAAGACTATGATTGATTTTAATATATTTTATTTATAAAAAAATAAAAAAATAAAAATTATTAAAAAAAGTTAAAGGGAGCATTACCACAAAATAGATGAGAAATGTCAAAATTGTGTTGAGAGGTCGGAGCGTCAGAATTTGAAAACATGCTATTATAAAATAATAGTTTTATCAATGTAATTATATAAATTTAATATTTTTAATTAATATGTAAAATTAATAGTTTATGGGTTGTATAATAGAAGGTGACGGGGTGTGTTCTTGTGATATTGTTAAGGTATTTTTTAATGTGAAGGTAACTAGTTTGAAACTTTATGGACAAAAATCTAGCCATGTTAAGGGCTCACCCAGGCCGAGTGTGATTCCCCAATCATTTTTGCGGTTTCTCAAGCCAAGGGTTCGATATAAAACCATCTCAATAATCACACAACTTAGAAAATACACACACATTATAATGATGATCATTAATGTTTATTAGGCTTTAATAATATACGATATTATTTAGAATTCATTTGAATTTTTTTGTATTTTCCAAAAGTATTTAGAGAATTTTCTAAAATCGCCATAGTTTCATGATGTTTGTTATTTACAATTATTTAGAATTTTGAAAAGTGTTTAGAGAATTTTTCCAAAATCACCATTATAGTTAGGCTATGTTAAAAGTTCAATACATAGTGTCATAAATATTTTTAAATTTAGATTTACTATGAGTCTATGTTAGACAATTTAAGAGAAATTGTTTTTATTTTCAGCATACTTGATGTGACAAAACTGATAAATTCTTTGATTCCATGTTGTTTTTGGAATTGACCGACTCCAATTTTCATTATTGAGCTCATGAGAATTTGTTTTTATTTTAGCAATGTTTGTTCCCTTCCATATATAATCAAAGTAAAGAGATATTTTTTTATTTTCAAGATTTGGGTTATCACTTCCTTGTTATATTTATAGTCGTGTTTATTTTGAATAGGCCCCGATCTTGACAGGATTTACTTAGCAAACTTTGGGGATTCATTGAGTGAAGAGCCGAGGCTAGGGTTTCAGGGTGCCGACAAGATGTACAACCAAGGACAGAATATGGTAGGAGTGGCCTTGCGCAGAGGCGTCGATGCTCTGCTCACGGATCACAACACCTTACCATGTGGAATCAGAACCGACAAGGATGTAGCAATGAGGGTTTTAGTCGAGGCTTTCAAGACCTGTGGCGAATAAGAGCAGAAAAATAACATGAAGCTGAAGAGCCCGATTGAACCCGCAATAAAGATAGAGGTCATGAATAACCAGGGGGAGCTACTGGCGTACATCCGCTCCTTGGTCAGGGACGATAATGGCTACATTACGACAGCAGAGCACATGCAGTCAATGGACAAAATGGGCCATGCCCTGTTTCTTCGAGCGCTCTTTCAAATGTTTGCTGAGGTGGATATGGGTGGAAAAGGGAAAATAATTCTTTTAAAACTCATTGCCGCCAACATTTTTGTTTTAGTCGATTATTACAAAGCATTTTTGATGCGGAGCACATCTAGTAGAATCCCAATGACTGAAACATCGACGAATCAACGACTGGGTTTCAGACGAGGCTCAGAGCAAGGCCGAGGGGATCCTCTCCCATGGGAAACTGAAGAGCATCAGATCGTGAGTAACGAAGGAAGTTACACCTATTCGTGAAGGTTGTTCAAGACTCCCGGAAAATTAGCTAAAACCGCCAAGACGCTAGAGGAGTACCCACAGACTTTAGAGCATTATGGAGACAAAGAAGCTGCACAGCCGTGCATGGACCAAAAGTACACAGAACCCACCTTTTTGGTAAATCCTAATCACTTTCAATTTTTTATTAAAACCCCCTCGAGAAAATCTACCTTGATTTGCGTCCATGCAATAGACAGCATTATAATTCTCAATAATATCATTGCCCATCATATTGGCTACCCGGACGGACAACAAATCTTGCTATTTGGGGGCAGAACACTACAAGATTACAGATCTATTATGGATTACAACATTATGCCAAAATCTAGTATAAGACTCAATCTGAGACTATGAGCTAGTGCAGCAATAAGCAACTCAACAAAACAAACATAAGGAGGCAATGGGACAAGCAAAAAAACAAAAAACAACTCAAAGCCACATCAACAGCAAAAAATGAAGGAATATCTTTCAAGAACGTCTTACAAGGGGGAAAATATCCTATAGTAGCTCCAAAGTAGGCTGGAGCAGAACCAAGTCCATAGATAGTGGAGCAACTGAACTATACACTAGAACTAAAAATAGGTATATCAGAAACATATGAGGTCTGTAACAATTATGAAATGCAAGCCATCATTTGTCGCTTCAACGGATTTTGGCCAAAACTTTTTGAACTATTCCATTGGATTTTCAAAAAGTGGACTCTACATTATGAGATTCATCTATGCTCCAAAGGGTTTTTAATAGTCAAATTCCAATCAACAGAGATAAGAGACATAGTGATATAGGAGGGACCTTGGTTCTGGGGATCTTCGGGCCTCTTCATCATACCATGGTCCCCGGAATTCGATGACAACACTATGGTTGTTTCTAGGATGCCAGTTTGGGTACGTCTACATAATCTCCCAATACACTTCTAGGACCAAAAGGTTCTTGCATGTATAGGCAATACCTTCGACAAATGTATAAAAATGGACACACAGAGAGTGGAGGAAAGAATTTTTACATACGCACGCATCTGTGTGGAAGTTGATCTCACTAAGGTCTTACCGGATCATATACAGCTGAAGCACAAACAACGAAGCTGGACACAGACAATAGACTATGAAAACATAACATTTGGATGTAGAATATGTTAGCAAATAGGACATCTACAAAATACGTGCCTAAAATACAAAAAAGACAACCGAAGGAATAAGAAAACCGGAAAACACCAAAAGGGTTGGAATTTTCCACCACCAGATCCTGAATAGGAGGAGGAATTTGAGGTTTAAGAGCCCATCCCAAATGAGAAAAATCAAGCAAAAACCTAGGAGACATCTCCACAAGGGCTTATGGAATCACAACCGGAAAATACTTTAGATACAATGGAGCACAGTGGAACCAAAAGGCTACATGCATCTGACACCTCTGATTATGACAAGGAAAATCCCCAACCAGGCACTGAAAATCCACTTCAAATTGTCTCCACGATACCGTCTCAAGTGGATTGGTGCAAAGTCGAGAAGAAAAAGGGGAGGAAAACATGATTTCACCCCATATTGATATATCATTTCTCCCTGCATGGAACATATGTTTTTAGTTTTTTCTTATTTGTTTAGATACATACTGACAAGCTATATCACCTCACATTTGCATATGCTATGGCTTCTACAAAATGTAATTTTCAAAATTTAATGGAAATTACGATTTTTCCTAGGGGAAAAAAAGAATAGGCCCCCAAAATTCTAATTTGTTTCTCAATAATTGTTAGGTACATGGTAAAGATTTAATCTCTAGGAATATTTTAGAATATTCTTAATAATGGTCGGAGATCAAGTGTTGAAATTTATCTAAAAGTAGTTATGCCCTTTTTGTCATTTAAACAAAATTTATTAATTTAAAAGAAAATCATAGGAGGATGAATTATGATTCTTTGGGCATATAGTATTACTAATCCATTGTATGGTAGAAAAACATATTTACAAATTAAGTATCTCAATGGTTAAAAGTCTTGCTACAATTTTTTCTTTTTTTGTTAAATGTGTATATATATATATATAGTTGGTACGTAAGCACCCATGGGGGATTTGAACTAGTGACCTATCGCAAGGAGAAATATATATATATATATTATATATATATATATATATATATAATAATGATGATGATGATGATGATGATGATGATGTTGTTATCATTTAGTTACTTTTTATGACTTTTGTTAATTTTTGCAATGTGAGATGTTTCATGAGGTAAGTGCTTTGATGTTTATTGGCCTTTACCAACATTTAATTTATATGGTTTCACAAGTAACAAACATATGAAGATTTTTCTGAGGGTTGGGTTCATGTAAACACTTGGATAACCCACACGATCATAGGCATGGTAGTGGATAGGTGGAAATTGGTTCGTGTCATTAATAAATATGGATGGAAACAAACAAAAAACTTTTTCATACCCAAGATGGAGAATACATGCTCACAATATTCAGCTTTAATGGAGCAGGATGCCAATTGTAGAGGTATTAATATAGTGATGGAATACTTTGTCTGACGAATGCATGGGAATGACTATTATATTGAAGATGTTGCAAGAAATGATGGCATGCGGGAGACATGGCTTGTATGGGTATAATAAGGGTTTGCGCAACATTGTTTCTTTATGAATAAAAGTCTGATTTACCGTTCATTCTAAAGAAAGGAAGGTTTGTGCTGTGGATATTCAAAATGAGCATTATTATAGTATTGAGAAAGATAAAATCAGTCATCAATTGGTCTACTTGCTGACAACCATTGAATTAATCCTGACCCTATTTTTTGAAAAGGGGAAATGGTATTGGCAGAATCTGAAGCTCACTTTGCTCTATTAAAGAAACAAATCGATTTGTTAGAGATCAAGATGGACATAATGCATGTGGAATTCGATATATTGAACCTCAGGCTGGACATTTTGAAATCTTCATTTGATACAACAACAATTGGGGTGAACAAGTAAGTGCTTGTAAAGCTTGATGTATAGCAGGGTGTGGCACCATATCAACAGGAAACGACAACTCATGAGGTGAATGTGGAAATAAATTCTTCCCATTCTTAGCCAAGGCTTGAAAATGGTGGAATTGAAGTCAATCGTGTTCTGGGGTGAATAATGAAGGCTAGTTTTTTTTTTCCTTCTAGTTTGAACTTATGTTATGCATGTATGTAGTTTTCTTACGAGTGTTTTGGAGGTTATATAAGATAAGCTAGATTATAACATAAGTATATAGATAGAGAGTGAGAAGCTCCAGTTTTTTTTGGATATTTTTTAACTTAGTGGATGCATATATTTTTAAATATGTAAAAGGTTTCCATCTTCAAACCCAATTGAACCAATAGAAAAACTATAATCACCTTTTCCCATTTAACTCTTATAACACCACAATTTCTCCAAGTATATTTTGGTCTAACAATATTTTTTAATATTATTGTTATTCTGTAAAATGGTCTCTTCCTTTATCTCCCATTAATGTACCCAAGATTGTGCATTCTTATCCCGTCTAAAGTGATTTTGAATAGAGTTTTCATAGAGTTTAAAGCAATTTTAGGAAGCATATTTCCGTCCATATTGTTTAAACTCTTACTATATATTAAATGCTTATAAACCATAATCATGCTCGCACTGAAAACAAAATGTGTCCACTGAAAGAGGATAAAATATACAAAGGCTAAACAAAAATGGTGTATTTCCTTTAAATATGAGATTATAATGTTTACTATATAATAAACAAATATACTCAATCATTTTTAATATTAATATTTATTATAAAAATAATTATATTAATTTTAATATAAATTAATTAATCAATTTTAAATTAATTAAGAACTATAAAAAATAATAATAATTCAGGCTAATTATATGTTTTTTTTTTCAATATTAACATGATAGATTTAATGTTAAGAATAAAATAAATGTGTATAACTTTTTTAGTAATATATCTTCAACATTCGTCATTATCTAGTTTAAAAAATATAAGATGCATTTATATCAGTGAAAGGGATCGAGGCTCCAAAGTTTCTCTGTCCAAGAGAGGTCAGGGATTGAAGGAGCAGGTCCGTTTTTTACAATGATGTTCATAGTTTTTAAATGGATTTACACAGAATCATCAAGTTTTGTGTTTCTTAATTAAAATAATAATAATTAAAAATTGAAAATATTAAAAACATTACATGTGTACAACATGTCTTTCAATGCTCTGAATTTATTTGTATAACATCATTGAGTCCACAACATGTCTCTCAAGGCTCTGAATCTATTTGTAACTTAATAACATCATTGCTTTCTTTAGTGAGGAAACTTTGAGCAACCTCGAAAAGTCTTGCCTTAATCCATATGTAACCTTTGTGGTTTTCTTTGACGGTGGTTACAGCTTTTAATTTTTAGGAATCGTTTTTTGCTATCACATTTTTATGGCTGAGAAATTTAAACATTTGATAAATAAAATGAATATTTTTAGACCTTTCCATTCCATCTCATGTCCCTATAGTAAGGAATGGAGACGAGGTTATGGTTATGAGTTTTTTTCATAGGTTTATTTTTTTAATTATTAAAATAATTAATAATTCATAACCATGAAAATGGTTAGACGAGGTTATGAGTTTTTCTCATATATATATTTTAATTATTAAAATAAATTAATAGTCATAACCATGAAAATTGTTATCTCTTATGATTAAATCAAAGACACATTTTAGATATGATTTTATTCAATATTCATGAAAGATTATTCAAAATGCAATCAATGACAAATTTATTTATAATTTTCCAAGAAAGGGAATTGAGAATACCATACACTCTCTACATAAAATAATAGCATATTCCTAACGGACACACAATTCCTCCAAGTTAAGAAAGTGATTTGATAATGAGATCTTAGACATTTATTAAGGTATTACAGACTTAAGTGCATGGATATGCCTATGTTACTTTGTGCAATGAATTGATAAGATTGCGAAATACATAGACAATGAAGCAGTTAAAGAAACACAATAGACAACACACATAAACATAACAAGTTTAATATGGAGTTCACCTAAAACTCCTCCGCCATATCTCTTGGTCCAGCCTTCAATGGTGTCTTCAGAAGCAGAGTTTTACAACAATATGAGCTCAATTTGAGTCTCAACACACAACACATACAACAGAAAGAGTTTTTCTTGAACACCTCAAGCCTCTCTGATTACACAAACTCTCTCTATCACTCTCTGTCTCTGTCCTTGCTTTGTCTCAGCACTGCCTACCTATTTTCTGTTAATCTGTGGCTTTAAAGCCAATCGGCACTACTTGTTCGTTTCGTCTTCTCGGGCTTTCTGGCTTGCTAACCTCTATTTGCTCAGATCCCTTTCTGAGTGTTAGCAATCATTGTTAAATGCTTCAGGGGATGCTGACCACATGTACTTTAACGGAATGGGTCATTGGGCCTTTAAAATCCTTCGAAATCATTGTTCTTTATTTATGCAAAGAAATATTTTCAAACACAAGAAATGTCTACCAAACACTTTTTATCGAACTTCAAATCTCCATAAATCTACCTTATACTCCTATTGAGTCTGCCTGTATACTAACATCACATCTCCACGGTTGATCTCAGAGATCCAGATCCAACCGATGTGGTTCATTTCGAGTGGCCCTTTTCTACGGGGGTTAACCGCTCGATACGGGTGGTTTTCTCTCTTCTCAGCCTAGACACATGGAAACTAGTGTGTGGGCTCAGGTAGCGCCCGACCGAAACCACTTACCGCCTTTGGTCCTCACGAAATCCTACCTATTTCGTAGATTTCCTTTTTATATTTAAAATACATTAAAATATGAAAATCCCACTTATCTCGGATTTGAAATAGTATTCAACAACATTAATAAACCCTTTCGGGTCCGTAACATCACATCGATGCTTTATCCCTTGTATTTCGTTTGTTTAACGAAAATCGTAAATACAAAGGAAAACCTTATTTCCCAAACCTCAAAATATATTTGATACCATTCATAACCCCGTCGGGTCCGGATGTATATCGCAAGTCACATATGTATCGACTCCCATTCCGTGGTGTGGCTCTGAAGCGATTTTGCAATGCGACTCATCGCAATCACATGTCGCACGAGCCTCGAGTTGTTGGTAATTGCTCCCATGTAATTTACCAATGTGATATGGCGGTGCAATGTGAGCCGTCGATTTGTGTGTTTGATCGAGGGTTCTGGTTGACCCCACCGATCGCTACCGCATATACTATGTGGTCTCCTCTGATAGCCTTCGCTTGCCACTGCCGATTGCAATTTACTGATCGGATCTGGACTGTTGATTGGCCAGATCTGATAGCCCCTTTGCGTTGCTACCGATAACTTGATTTTCACTGTTTTTGCCTCCCGATAGTGTAAATATGACTTTCTAAAAGGCTCTTCTTCTGCGACGGTCTTAAATGTTTAAAAGACTTAGAGCGTTTCTTGATCCATTTTGGATCACACCTTCCCACTGAGAAAGCTTTTGGACCACCAAAAGTTGGTTTTTAAGCATCAATCAAGTGAGGATATAGCTTCCCCACCTGCCCAATCTTTATCCATCTTGCACTACTTGGTTTTGAACCTTTGAGTTCGATTCTAAGGTACTTAACATTCCCTCTGCGCGTAGTTCTCACCTTTCTATCCAGAACTATATCTTCTTGCAACTCATTGAGATATTCAAGCAACAGATTCTCAATAGAAGGCAATTTACTTTTCTCTTCAGGATCTTTAATTAATGAAGGTTCAAATAGTTTCAATTTCTCTGCATCAACTACTGAATATATGTGCATGTAAGCTGGCAAATCAAGGCGAAAAGCTTTCTCACGAATTTTCTCAAGTATCTTGAAAGGCCCATACCTTATTGGCTTAAGCTTCTTTCCTTCACCTTGCATTCTATCTTTGTTAATATATAGCCAGACTTGATCACCAATTTGGAAGCTATGCTCAATTCGATGCTTATCATGCCTCGCCTTGTACCTGGTTTGGCTCTTTTCCAGCTGTTCCTTCGCTGCCAAGTGAATTTCTTGGATCTGCTCAATGAATTTAGTTGCTTTGTCCACATCACTGTGTCCATCAACTATTATGTATTTACTAAAGACAAAATCTAAGGGAGAACTTGGTGTAAAACCAAAACAAGTCTCAAAAGGAGATCTCTGTGTAGAAGAATGTTTAACATGGTTGTAAGCATGTTGGACATAACATAAATGTTGATCCCAAAGCTTGGGATGCTTGCTGCAATAGCCCTTGAGCAACTGGATCATTGTTCTATTGACCACCTCTGTTTGGCCATCTGTTTGTGGATGAAAGGCTATGCTCTTCTTCAGTCTGGTGTCCATCAACTCCTATAGACTTAACCAAAACTTCCCAACAAATTGGGAATCTTGATCATATATAATGGAAGTGGGTAACCCAAAATGCATCGAGACATGCTAAAGAATAACTTTGTTGTTTGTTCAGTTGTAATTTGTTTGTTACAAGGTATTAAAATACACATTTTTCTAAACCTGTCCACAATAACATATAAATATTCATGACCTTTTCTAGATTTTAGTAATCCCCCAACAAAGTCCATGGAAACACTGTCCCAAGGATGAGAAGGGACTAGAAGTGGACTCTACAAGCCTAGTTTTCTATTGCTAGGCTTGCTTTTAGAACACATGGTACAACCTTTAATATATCTAGAAACTGTTTCATGCATTCTTGGCCAGTAGTAGAATCTTTGTAGCTGTGCAACTGTTTTACTTACACCAAAATGACCTAATATTAGAGAAATGTGTGCTTCTCTGATTATACTAACTCTTTCAGTTTGAGGAATGCAAAACTTTCCCAAATGAAACAAGAGTTGGTCCTTAATATGATAGTCTAATTCTTCTACTTGTTTTCCATCACTTAAAGTTGCACATACATCTTCAAAATATACATCTTGAGCATATTGTTCAATGTAGCTTTCATGCAATACTGAATTATGCTTAAGTATAGTAGATGCATTTATGATTGGTCTAGACAACATATTTGCAACTTTATTGTGTATGCCCTTCTTATATCTGATGACTAGATGACGCTGTTGTAGAAAACCCATCCACCTATAGTGTCTTGATTGCTGCAATTTAGTTTGTGAGTGCAAATATTGAAGTGGTTGATGATCAGTATGTATAACTGTTTCTTTGCCCAATAGGTAATGTTTCCACTTTTTCACACTCTTCACTAATGCATACAATTATTTATCATATGTGGGATAATTAACTACTGCAGAATTAAATTTCTCAAAATGATAACATATGGGTTTACCATGTTGTATCAACACTGCTCCCATGGCATAGTCACTGGCATCTGTTTCAATCTCAAATAATATTTGAAGATCTAGTAATGCTAGTAATGGTGTTGTACTAATTTTTTCTTTCAAGGTGTTGAAGGCTTTATGTTGTTTGCCTCCCCACTGAAACACCTTGTTCAATCACGTCAAAGCATGTAAGGGAGCTACAATCAAGGAAAAGTTAGCAATAAACTTTCCCCAATATTGTGTTTCTCAAAAGAAGCCCCTAACTTTTGTAGCAGATTTGGGTTTAGGCCAGTTCACAATGACTTCAACCTTGGAGGGATCTATCCTCAACTCACCACTCCCTACAATATGACTCAAATAATTCATAGATGTTTTTCCAAATTCACATTTTGATAACTTAACATAGATATTTTCTTTTTTCAAAACATCTAGAGTCTGCTTTACATGCTTCAAATGTTATTCCCATGTTTTACTGAAAACAAGAATGTCATCGAAATATACAATTACAAAATCATCAATAAAAGGTCAGAGTACATCACTCATAACTCTCATGAAAGTGGTAGGAGCATTAGTTAAGCCAAAAGGCATAAATAGCCATTTATACAACCCTTGCTTTGTTTTAAAAGCAGTCTTCCATGCATCTTGTTCTGTAATTCTAACCTGATGGTAGCAACTACGCAAGTCCACCTTGGAAAATTAAACAACTTCTTTCAACTGATCTAATAGATCATCTATGCGAGGAAGAGGATAACAATTCTTGATCGTTATTTTATTCAGTGCTCTATAGTCAACGCACATCCTCCACGAACCATCTTTGTTTCTCACCAACACGATTGGAGATCTACATGGTGATGTGCTTGGTCTTATGAACCCTTTCTCAAGCAGCTCCTATACCTGCTTCTTCATCTTTTCATTCTCTAAAGCGGATAACCTATACATTCTGATGTTAGGCAATGGAGCATCTTGCTGCAAATGAATATCATGTACAATTTCCCTTTTGGGTGGCATACCTTTAGGTTCTTGAAATACGATATCATATTCCAAAATAACCTTTTCTAAATCAGCTTTCTGTTTAGCATCAGAGCCTTCAAATGCATTGGTTTTAGCAGGTGTCTTTTCCTTTACAAACATTAGTAAAAAATGCTTGCATGAATTTACAATTCTTTTCATCTACCCTGAGTTTATGAGAATGTAATTATTTTTGAGTTTATGAGCTCTTACAATATATACTATTCCATCTTTGGTGAGTTGATACTTATTTTCAGCTCTACAGAAAATCGCTTTTCTATCATACAAGTAAGGACTTCTTAAAACAATTCCGCATATATCCGAGGGAACGATATCTAACTCAACCTCATCTACAAATGCTGACCCAAAAGAAAGCCTAAGTTTACATTGCCTAGTTATTTGTAGCTTTGCTTTATCACATACCCAACCTAATGGATATGGTTTCTTGTGAGGTGTGGTTAGTAATCCCAGCTTCTTTACAATTTCTTTAGAAATCAAGTTTACTTGTGAACCACAATCAAATAAAGTATCAATCTTTTGATGCTTGGAAATAACTCTAATATGAAAAAGCTCATGTCTTTTTCTCTCATTTTCTTTATTATCAATAGTTTGTGCATAATTACTAGTAGATGCTTTAGAATTTTTACCTTTTATACCTGTAGCTATGACTATTGTTTCATCGCCTGAGTCTGACCCCAAATCTTTCTGAATAGCAACAATAGTCTTCTTCTTCTTGCCATCGAACTTCTTGGGTTTCAGCTCCGGATGCAAAGACCAACAATGTTCATCATCATGTCCATCCTTCTTGCAGTGAGTGCATGAAGGTTTGTCTTTATGTAAAACGTTTTCCTTCCTCTCCTTCCATTTTTGCTTACACTTTTCCTTGTTCTTGCTTGCTGTGGGTTTTGATGATCCCCCAATCTCTGGGTTCACATTATTGCTTCTAGCCTCTAGATGTGTAGCCTGAACGAATACCTCATCTATGCTAGTAGGGTTAAACATGAGAATGGTGTGCCTCAAATAGCTATGTAGACCACCTATATACTTCAACAAATTTTCAAGTGAGTCTAGAGAAATGCCTAGAACTAAAGCTCTTTTTCTAAATTCCTAGGTATAACTTTGTATACTTTTCCCCTTTAATTGGTGAAGAGTTTGCCAACTCATGATGGCTTGCTGCACATGATGGCTTGCTGCATATAATCTAGTGGATAGAATTGTTTTTTAATGGCAGAAACAAATTTACTCCGATTAGAAATAATTTTACCATGCTTCTTCAAATCATCTTGTGTCCTACCTTCCCACCACACCAAGGTAGTTCCTCCAAGGTGAAGGCTGGCTAGTTGAATCTTTCTCCTTTCTGAATCAATGTTCTGCACCTTGTAATATACATCAATATATCTAATCCAATTATCTAGCTTTTCTGCATTTAATTCTACATAATATATCGGGAAATCAAACTTTACATCTAATTTAATCAAAGGGCTAGATGGAGGTGTTGTTAGAGGAGGCTTTTCTACTTTCCCTTTACCTTCAGAATGACCATCAAGAAGAGGTTCTTTTGTTCCTTTTGTCTTGTTTGGAGGTTGAAGCATCTTCACCTCTACCTTTCTTAAATTCTCGATACATATTTTCTACCATGGCTCTGATGGTCATGAAACTATCCATGAACTAAGAGTCTGATTCCAAAGGAATTTCTTTTGCCATTTTCCTCCTACGATAGACTCTTCCAATTTCTGGGTTAGCCTCAACTAATTCTCCTTCTCCTAATTTGATCTTTGACCTAGTTAGCATTCAACAATCGAGCACAAGCGTGTCTAACCTTAGCAATCCTAAAGCTATGATACCACTTGATCTGATAATGAGATCTTAGACGTTTATTAAGGTATTATAGACTCATGTGCATGGTTATACCTATGTTTCTTTTTGCAATGGATCGATAATATTGCGAAATACATAGACAATGAAGCAGTTAAAGAAACATAATAGACATCACACATAAACAGAATGAGTTTAATATGGAGTTCACCCAAAACTCCTGGGCTACATCTCCTGGTCCAGCCTTCAGTGGTGGCCTCTCTATTATGTCTTTAGAAGCAGATTTTTACAATAGTATGAGCTCAATTTGAGTCTCAACACACAACAGATACAACAGTAAGAGTTTTACTTGAACCCCTCAAGCCTCCCTAAGTACACAGACTCTCCCTATCACTCTTTGTCTTTATCTTTGCTTTGTCTCAGCACTGCCTCCCTATTTTCTGTCAATCTATGGCTTTAAAGCCAATTAGCGCTGCCTGTTCATTTCTTCTTCTTAGGCTCTCTGGCTTCTCAACCTCTGTCTTCTCAGATCCCTTTCTAAGCGTTAGCAATCATTACTAAACACTTCAAGGGATGGTGGCCACCTGTACTGTAATAGAATTGGTCATCGGGCCTTTAAAATATTTCGAAATCGTTGTTCTTTGTTTACACAAAGATATATGTTCAAACATAGGGAAAGTTCGCCAAACATTGTTTATTGGACTTCAAATATCCATAAATCCACCTTATACTCCTATCGAGTCTGCTTGTATACTGACATCGCATCTCCACAGTTGATCTGGGAGATCTAGATCCAACGGTTGTGGTTCATTTCGGGTGGCCCTTTTGTATGGGGGTTAAGTGCCTGATACGGGTGGTTCTCTCTCTCCTTAGCCTAGACACGTGGTAGCTAGTGTGTGGGCTTGGGCGGTACCTGACCAAAACCACTTACCACCTTTCGTCCTCTCGATATCCTTCCTATTTCGTGGATTTCCTTTGTATATTTAAAATACATTAAAATATGAAAATCCTGCTCATCTCGGATTTGAAATAGTATTCAACAACATTAATAAACTCTTTTGAGTCCATAACATCACATCAACGCTTTAACCCTTGTATTTCGTTTGTTTACTAAAAATCGTAAATACAAAGGAAAAATCTATTTCCCTGACCTCAAAATATATCAGATACCATTCATAATCCCATCGGGTCCGGATGTATAATGCAAGTCGCATATGTATTGATCTCCGTTCTGTGCTGTGGCTTCGATGTGACTCATCACAGTTGCATGTCGCACGAGCCCCAGGTCATTCGCAAGTGCTCCCATGTAATCTACCAATTGCGATATCGTGGTGCAACGTGGGCCGTCGATCTGTGTGCTTGGTCAACAGTCCTCATTGACCCCGTCGATCACTACTGCATATACTATGTGGTCTCTACCAATAGCCTTCACTTGCCATTATAGATTACAATTTGCCGATCTGATCTGGACCGTTGATCGGATAGATCCAACAGCCCCTATACGTTGCTACTGATAACTTGTTTTTCACTGTTTTTGCCTCCCAATAGTGTAAATCCGACTTTTTAAAAGGCTCTTCTTCTGTGACAATCTTGAATGTTTAGAAGACTTAGAGGGTTTCTGGATCCATTTTGGATAAAAAATAGCAGAAACAAAAACTAAAACATAAAGTATTGAATTTTATATCTATGAATATATTGTCTATGACAGACCATGTTTGAGCATGCTCTATACCTTCAAAAGAAGGAAATAAAATTGCACGTAAAAATTATGTCGAAAATTTTCACTATAAAACCATGTTTAAAAGTGACATGTTGGGGTTGGAAAAAACCCTTCCCCCAAGCCTCTATTTTCTATCACTACTCCTCCGTCCTGCTGGAACAATCCAACTATCTTACCAAAATGTGCTCTACCATCACCACCAACATTTACACTATTACCAACTACTTACTCCTTTATGCAGATTCAGATAATGTCATTGACCTGCTTGTCACACGGGCTCCATTTTGGTACTCTTTCATTTCCCCAGTGTTATCCTCCATGAACAAACCTCGTTTTAATAGAGAATCTACTACAATATTTACCTCTAAACTTCTAAAGACATGATGGAAGGATTACATGAAAACTTAAACTATTATTTTGCCCTTTTCCAGCACAAGAAGAAGCCTCAGGTTATCCATTCTAAATACGCCTTGGCATCCAATCTATTACAGCTAAAGAATCTCCATACACCTGTAGCTTTAGTAAACCTTTTTCTTCTTCTAGCTTCAATAATATGTATAACTATTGGAGCCACACCTCAATCCTACATTGAAAGTAATAATTAGTTTCATCCATATATAATATGTTGCACCATAGGGAGAATGCTACTGAAGTATAATTTATAATATATACTGTATTAAAATATTATAAAGATGATAATATTAGAAAGTAAAACGTACAATATTTGATTTATTTGTAAATCAATCTATACGTATTAAAATATTTGTAAAGTAGCCTTTACTCTAATCATAAAAGTCAATTATAGATTTAACTTGTAACCTACATGATATTCTCATGAAACATGGGATTCTGGCCGAAGAAAAAAAAGCTAGCCTTATTCAGCATAGACACGACAGAGATACAATATTAAATCCAACCAAAGAAAGCTAGACCAGTGATCCAAGTGGAATAGCAAGCATTAATATTTATTCGGTGGGTATGTCGTTTACAATGTAAGGACTGGAAGCAGTGGCAGTCCCTGCTAATTTGACATGAGACTCCTGGGAACATCACTTGCCGGTGTATTTTGTCAATTTTTGAACTATCAACGAACTCCATGACTTGTCTGTCAACTCCATATTTCATCTTTTTGCATGAGTTCCATTTCTTCCTACTCCATATTTCATCTTTTTG
Organism: Pinus taeda; assembly: GCA_000404065.3. NCBI lineage: Eukaryota > Viridiplantae > Streptophyta > Pinopsida > Pinales > Pinaceae > Pinus > Pinus taeda. Next base: position 249,503 of record APFE030679023.1, read on the forward strand.
CATGAGTTTCATTTCTTCCTAGACAACAGTTGGCAATGGAAAGACAAGAACCTAGCAATGCAGAGTCAAGCAAACAACATTGGTCAAACAAGTTTACTAGCAAGTTTCACAAGTCGATAACGATCGTGGATTGGCACTGCTAGACATTAAAAAAAAGTTTGCCAAATAATTTTACCAGAAATAAGTTTACCAACGTTTTTGTGCTATGTCAAAAATAAATTTACCATAAATACATTTACCAGAGTTTTTGTTCTCTGTGAAAATTAAGTTTAACAAAAATAATAAGGTGTAATAAGGGTTACTTAATGTAGGATTCTCTAAACAAAGGCAAGTGCGCTAGGGATAAAAGCAATGTGTGTGTTTTGCTGGAGATCCGATGGATCTAGAAGAATAATAAGGTGTAATAAGGGTTACTTAATGTCAATGCTCTGAGCAAAGGCCAGGGCACTAGGGGTAAAAGTAATGTGTGTGTTCTGCCGGAGATACAATGGATCCATAACAATTCTTCTGGAGATGATAGGATGTTCGGTACTCGATTTAGTGGTAATTTTTTGTGGATTATATTTATTGTTGTAGGATCTTAATTCAAAATAACTACAATTCCTTTTTGGGCCATTGTAGGACGACCACGACTTTTTGTACCCTTCTACAACTAGTAGACCTTTAAGCCTCTCTTGGAATACTTGAATTCCTAAACAAAATCTCGTGGTTTCCCTGCAGTGGGGCGTGGAGGGGATTAATATTTCAGTTGTTTGTTGTGCAGTCCTAGGCTAAACCATTGATAAGTACTTTGTAAGTGTAGTCATCCACTTACTAAATGATATTAATAAAGGAGTTCCAGTAAGACAAAGAGGTAAGGGTTTACACTTATTTTACGGCAAGGTTTGACACACGTTAATATCTTCCTTCAAGTGCCATTTTACTTCAAGCTTCAAGAACCCAATTAAATAAGACTTTCAGGCTGATAGGCTTTAAGGCTACGGTTTGACACACATTAATATCTTCCTTCAAGTGCCATTTTACTTCAAGCTTCAAGAACCCAATTAAATAAGACTTTCAGGCTGACAGGCTTTAAAGCTACTATAAAAGTTGAAATAGACAATTATCAAATCCATTAGCAAAACATAAGCTTTAAAGTGGGTGTGTAAAGCTATAAGAGTGGTTTGAAACTGAAATATTCTATCTACAAGTGAGAAGTTAAAATTTAAATGTTTGATTTGCATTTCTTACAATTGTGTAGTTATAACAACTTTAGCAGATTACATCTTTTCAAGAAAACCAGTGATTTTTTATTTATTTTAAATTTGCTTTTAAATTTGAAATAAACATAGAGTAATATAACCAGTAGATTTTTAAATCCTCCTTACCAATTGGGTAGATATTTAAATCTTCTTTACCAATTGGCTTTCTAACACAGGTGTTTCTCTGAAATATGTCTTCTAAAACATCTGAACCATGACCACAAGTTAGGTCTCATCAGAGTCTCTAAGGTAATGATGACTCTTCTATTTTCTCTTCCACTAATTCCTCTTGAGTGCATCACTCATAACAACTCCAAAATTTCTTCAGATATATCTATATATA